>JADBJO010003406.1:97500-110000 GCA_016801955.1 Conus betulinus
ATATATAGAGAGAGAGAGTTTTTTTGTAGTGGGAGAAGATATACGTGTGCAGAAAAATATTTTTTTCGCTACAATGATCTAGCAAATATCCGAAACAAAAGAAGGAAAAAAAAAGAACGGAAACGGAATACGGTAACGAACAGCCAGATTTGTATAATACAAATATAACCTCTATAAGTATTAACCGTTGAGACTATCAATACTCATATTGAAACCAAAATTGTTATATTAGTTGCTCTGAGGCTTTTAGTCTACTACATCGGGCCGAAACGTGCCTTAATGCTTGGTGGTATCTAATATAGATATACCACAGTCTACAATTCCAGGATATTCCCGCCACCAAGGGTTCAAAAACGGAATCCAGTAGCTCCCCAAAGCAGTCAGTGAAGGGTAGAAGTACAGCAAAAAAAAAGAAAGTGTGATAAAGAATTAAGTTGCTGAAAAACTAAATGATGATATATACAATATAGGGGTAAATCTTTGAGCCTATTCTTACGGATCCAGTTAAGGATGTAAGGGAGATCAAAAGGTGTCAATAGTCCGTGTGGGCAGCTCGACGGTTAAATAACCCAAGCATTTTCAGCAGCTAAGAATTGTACAGGACAGCCTTTACTTGGATGTGTATGAGATGCAATCGCCCACTGATTAACAGAGAGAGAGAGAGAGAGAGAGAGAGAGAGAGAGAGAGAGAGAGAGAGAGAGAGAGCAGTGCACAAAAAGAACAAGTTTGCTCTTCGTTATCCCAAATATTTGGCGAGCACACACCTCGCCTTCTTCAATGGACTTTAGACATATAGACAGGTAGATAGGTATAGATATTGCGAGACCTCTTTGTGAGATCCAGTGACTACGCTGCGATAAGAAAGGATAAGATAACACAAGATTCGTCTTAATTACCAGCGGTACTGGAGTCGCATGGGATATTTGAAGGGATAGCATAAACATGAACATTAGCTCTAGGTTGAAATATATGCAAAGAGAGAGATTCAGATTCCGATTCAGAGAGAGAGAGAGAGAGGAGAGAGAGAGAGAGAGAGAGAGAGTGTGTGTGTGTGTGTGTGTGTGTGTAGTACGCCTTGACTTATTGAATTAACTATTTTGTATTCTTCCCATTAAGTTGGGCGGATGCATTCACTATCTTGCCACACACTTTGAGCGCTTGAGGTAAGGTGCAGCTCTATGGAAATAGTGGCTACATTTAAATACATCTGTTGCTACATTTTCACTCAGTAGTAATAAATGGACAGCGAAGTTAGAACCTGTGTATATTCCACCATCACGCTGCATTTCTCACCCAGCTGAGATACGTTGCAGGCCACTGAGGGAGGGAAGAGGATACATGTAAGTACCGAGCTGCACTGAGATATCCAATTATTCCCTGTCTGTCATTTGTCAGACGAAAGTGACATGACGTTGTGCGTGGCTGGCACCAGGATGGGTCAATATAAGGAGTGGCTGTGTGCCAGCAGCATATATCCGACAGTTCCGTTCAGATTTCACGCCTACAGGTGTAACAGAAAAAATGGGCGTGTGTGTGTGTGTGTGTGTGTGTGTGTGTGTGTGTGTGTTGTGTGCGTGCGTGCGTGCGTGCGTGCGTGCATGCGTGCGTGCGCGCACGCGCCCGTGCGCGCGTGTGTGTGTGTGTGCGTGTGTGTGTGTGTGTGTGAGATCAGAGCCATTTATTTGTGACACTTTTCCCCCTGACGGCTTGTAACCCAGAGCTGAGTCTGCCATCGACTCAAACAGGACGACTGAAACCAAGCAGCCTAATTTCATACACTTTATGGATGTACATCAGAGGATATTGTACAGATTTCCTTACCAGCCCCGCTGGCGTCTCCGTGTCTCTCGGGCATGGTTGACGCTGTGATGCATTATATGATATAATCACAGGATGCAGCACTGTTTGTTTTTTTGTTTTTGTTTTTTTGTTTTTTTTCTTTTTATTGTACTTGACCAAAGTGGGACTACGCAGCATCATCTTTATCCTTATCCTGATGATCAGCACACAGTCAGAAATTCGGTGTCCGTTCATGCCTTGCTTTCGTGGTGTGATCTGAGTTCCGCTTTCTTCTCCATGTTTGTGCCTTTGGAGAGTCTGTATTGAGATCATAGTTATCCGCACGTTCCTGGGACCTACCGTTGAACAGCCCTGATATGACCCATTGCGGTCGGCTGGGCTTTTAATAACATCATTGAACTGGACGGACCTGGTGACCTCCTCCAGTTTGAAGTGATTTCTTTGACGCCCGCCCACGCTGGCTCCACGACTACGCAGTTGTTGTCCTTAGTAGGTGAGTTATTAGGCGGTGTCCTTTCGCTAGGGCGTGTGTGAAGAGGTACCATCCAAAAACCACTTCATAGGACTCGACATCAGTACAGTGTCTTCTTTGCTGGATTCCCTCATGGCGACTTGATATCGACTGCTGCATGTGGATTGACGATGCCTGGGCTGTTGCGGGAGATGAAATGGGGGACCTGGGAACAATGCCACTAACGTAGCATAGAAAATCAAACAGCAACAAAGCGGACCACAATTCCCTGTCACGTACCGAGGCTTAATTTTAAGTGTGTCCAAACGCAGCGGGAGCAAACCAAAACAGCAGTAGCAGTCACTGAAGCTTAGAATAGACTTTTTTTTTTTTTTTTTTTTTACCCAAGCTGGTCCGAGGGAAAACATGTGTGGTTGCAGTGATGCACTTATCATGCTATTGCTTGCTTCACGGCACGGGCAATCTCCCCGCATTGGCAAAGCGCGCGGAGTCTCTCTGTAAACAGAACATGGTTCGCATGTGTGACAGAATTCTGGAGTAACGGCTGGAGTGGTGCCAGTCTGTTAACTGATTATGACAGATGGGCCACTCATAAAGTGAAAAGGTTTTTTTTTTTTTTTTTTTTCTTTTTTTTTTTTTCCCAGGACAAATGAATCTGGACCACCACATGAATCAGGCACATGTCTTCAGGGCCGTGTGAAACTCCATAAAGCTTGGCAAAACAAAAACCCATGCAGTGCGGTGAGCCAGGTTCAGTTCTTCCTACCATCTTCTATTTCATAAAAGGCAAGGAAGTACAATGTGAACTTAACAGTTGCAGTTATTTCAAAACTCTGGACAGAACTTACAAAGGACCCTGAGATTCTTGATATAGACACAATAGTCGAACATTTTCGATGTATCACACGTACATATTTCCAATTTCTCTTCAGGTTTATAGAATGTATCAACCGGTCACGTTACTTTTAGATCGTGTTCACAGTGCTGTCTTGGAGAATCTGAACAAAAATTACATGAGCTTTTCTAGGAGTTACCCCATTGTTTTCAAAACGATGAAAAAAATCTCTCTCTCTCTCTCTCTCTCTCTCTCTCTCTCTCTCTCTCTCTCTCTCTCTCTCTCTCTCTCTCGTCCCCCCACCTCTCTCTCTCTCTCAAAGCAGGCAGGCCTCCCTTATAACAACATACTGAGGCATAGAGTGGATAATACTCCGATATGCAACGTTGTGGACGGACCGAACTTTGAAGAATTTGCCCTGAAACAGTTCACATTGAGAACAACACGGGTTCTGCTCTTTCAGACGGGGCGCTTCCTTCCCATGCTTTGTAGGCAGATGATGTGACACTGAAAAAAAAAAAAAAAAAAAAAAAAAAAAAAAAAAAAAAAAAAAAAAAAAAAAAAAAAAAAAAAACATGTAGTGTAAAAACCCCCCCCCCCCCCCCCCCCACCCCCCCCCCCCCCCCCCCCCCCCCCCCCCTTTCCCCGCACGCCCCCCCCCCCCCCCCCCCCCCCCCCCCCCCCCCCCCACCCCCCCACCCCCCCCCCCCCCCCCCCCCCCCCCCCCCCATCCCGCCCCCCCCCCCCCCCCCCCCCCCCACTCCGCCCTTCGCACCAGGCCCCCCCCCACCTCAAAAAACCCCCCCCCCCCCCCCCCCCCCCCCCCCCCCCCCCCCCGTCTTCCCCTTCCCCCACCCCCCCCCCCCCCCACCCCCACCCCCCCCCCCCACCCCCCCCCCCCTCCACCCACCCCCCCCCCCCCCCCCCCCCCCCCCCCCCCCCCCCCCAATTGATTCTCCCACTTCCCCCCCCCCCCCCCCCCCCACCCCCCCCCCCACCCCCCCCCCCCCCCCCCCCACAATTTTCCCCCCCACCCCCCCCCTCCCCCCCCCCCCCCCCCCCCCCCCCCCCCCCCCCCCCCCCGCCCCCCCCCCCCCCCCCCCCCCCCCCCCCCCCCCCCCCCTCCCCCCCCCCCCCCCCCCCCCCCCCCACCCCCCCCCCCCCCCCCCCCATCCCCCCCCCCCCCCCCCCCCCCCCCCCCCCCCCCCCCCCCCCCAGAACCCCCCCCCCCCCCCCCCCACCCCCCCCCCCCCCCCCCCCCCCCCCCCCCCCCCCCCCCCCCCCCCCCCCCCCCCTCACCCCCCCCCCCCCCCCCCCCCCCCCCCCCCCCCCCCCCCCCCCCCCCCCCCCCCCCCACCCCCCCCCCCCCACCCCCCCCCCCCCCCCCCCCCCCCCACCCCACCCCCCCCCCCCCCCCGCCCAACCCCCCCCCCCGCCCCCAACCCCCCCACCACCCCCCACCCCCCCCCCCCCCCCCCCCACCCCCCCCCATAGCCCCCCCCACCCACCCCCCCCCACCCACCCCCCCCCACAATAATTCCCCCCCCCCCCCCAACCCCCCCCCCCCCCCCCCCCCCCCCCCCCCCCCCCCTCAAAGCATGGGTCAAGGGCAATCCCAGTAACAACAGTATCTGAAGGCCATGCCGCAGTGATACTACTCCGATGGATGAAACGGTTGTGGACGGACCCACCGAACATGTGGAAGAATTTGCCCCTAGAAAACTATGTTCACATAGAGAGCCAAACCACGGTTCTGCTCTTTAACAGGGCGACTTCTCCCTGCTTTGAGGCAGATGATGTCTTCACTGGAAAGAAAAAAACAAAAAAACATGTAGGCAATGTGACTTAAGAACAGAGAAGCGCTGACATTATGCACTGGAGGAGGACTTATAAACGCCGCGCCAGACACAAAAAGCACGGAAAGTGTGCTACCTCAAAGCAGAAAAGCAAAGAGTCTGTATTCACTGGGAGATGCAAACTCCACAGGATTTAAGATGTTATAAAGGCTCTAAGCAAGACGATGTTCATGTTTATTACAGTATCCATAGCAGGATATGAGCCTTCAAGGAGCAAGGGAAGCTTAAGGGAGCTTTGGAACAAGGACAATGATGAAAGCGCTTGTGTTGTATGATCTCTTCAAATTTCCAGCTCTGTGGTTTTCGCCCACACCGTAAGCTGTGTCCCGCCGGCCAGCCACCCCAGCCCAAGATGTACGGTTTTGGAGTAGAAAAAATAGAGATTGCATGAACCAGTCGAAGCATAACAACATTTGCCCAATTTCCATCGTGGCAGTCGAAACTGGCACTCAGAAGACAATTTAGAAAAGGGAAACAATACGTTTCGACTAATTTTGTTGAGAAAAGTTTCAAACCAATGAATTCAACAATTTCTTTTGTCATTGAACTGGTACGTACAACTTCGCGTACCATGTAACTTCCGTCGACCGATGGAGGACGAGGAAAGGAAATAGCAGTGCTTACACCGCTCTCCCTTTCTTTCTCAAAGAATCCATAACCCACCAAAGTGCCCATTCTAAAAAAAAACACTCGTGGGTTAAACACGTGGTTCAGAATTTTGTAGTCAGTGATATGTATCAACGTCATCCCTGCGAATAATTAGACGAAGTTTAAATTCCAAGGTAAATGTGTAGAATATAGAATCGATAAAAAAAAAAAAAATCAGAATGGCACAGTCGAAGCCATGGTCTCTTCCAAGAAATGCCCAATCCTGGAGTTAACGTGAATGAAGAACGCCACATTAGTCACTGGAGGACATACAGGCCCCAGGAAGGAAACCGGACGGAAGGTATAGCTGTGACCACAGCAAACATAGCAGTAGATTCGACCAAGGTTAAATTATTTACCAGTTATATAATTGTCTATGCGTGCAGATTGCACAGTCTTTGTTTGTTGGTATTCTTTACAGGAGTGAGCTTTTTTCCTGTAACCTAAGTGCGACAGCCGGAGGGGAAGGCACTGTCTGTGGTCGTTATGTCATTTCGTTTGTTTGCTGTTTTCCTCACACCAATCATCGTTCGCCAGAGTAATGTACAGCAGTTAGAAAGGACCACAAAATAGTGCCAATGGACAAGTAGGAATGCATCAGATAAGGGTAGAAAACGGCGTTCCAATACGGTTTTCAATATTCTGGTAGCCGTTACAACACAGGAAATGAAACAACAACCTACTGACACGACAGCTTTCCCAGTAAACCTGTGGAAACGAATACCGAACTGGCATGGGGCCAGCTCACGATGGCTTTTGCAAAATTTTCTTATGCGCAGGCGTTACGAAAAGTCGATGCCCGTGGGCGGGGAGGTTGTAGCGAGGAAAACCTCGACAACGCGGGGGGGCACTGTCATGGGGGAATAAACCGTGTTCTTATACATCACCTGGTTTAGCCCATGTAGAAATTCGGGAATTCGCAGGCCGAACACGAAACCGACGAATTGCAGTATGGCATGCACACACCTATTTTACAATGGAGCATGGGTAACTTTTTCGCTGGGCTTGAGGTTTTTAGAGCCTGTCCGCGTGTTTCAAAACACTTCCTGCAGCAAGATAGTGTCACGCAATACGTCCATGTGATTTCAGCGGTGTCGTCTGTATGACCGTTTGCGTACTTAAAAAAAAAAAGACAAAAAGAAAAAAAAAGAAAAAAGGTATCCTGGATGAAAACGGAATATGCCCTAAACTTGTGATTAGATGCCCTGTCACGACGGATGGCTAGAAGAAGAAGATATGTAGATGTATGGGTGTGAGCGGACGGTTGAGACACAGACATGCATTTGGCAAGTCATTCAATGTTCAGGCAAGTTGGACAGTTTTTTTTTTTTTTGTTTTTTGTTTTTTGTTTTGAAATCATGGCAACTGCTTAAGCATGATGCTTTTCACACGATTCTGGAATGATCGCATTTTATATCTAAGCCTGTGTATCTATGCCTTCTGTGTGTATGTGTGTATATGTACGTATGCACGTTATGTATGTACGTACGCACGTATTGTATGTATGTATGTATGTATGTATGTATGTATGTATGTATGTTTGTTTGTTTTGTATGTATGTATGCATGTGTGTGTATGCATGTATGCATGTATGTATGTATGTATGTATGTATGTATGTATGTATGTATGTATGTATGTATGTATGTATGCATGCATGCATGCATGTATGTATGTATGAATGTATGTGTATGTATGTACGTACGTACGTATGGATGATGGATGGATGGATGGCCAGCATGCATGCTGTATGTATGTATGAATGTATGTATGTATATATGTATGCTTTTGTGTGTGTCTTTTGTGTATGCATATGCTTAATACATGTGCGTATACATACATGCATACATGTCTACATACATGAGCTGTTGTTGGTCAAATATGGGTAAACAATCCATGGGAATATAAAAAATGAGAGAGAGGATTGGCTTGTTTCTTTTCTTAACTAGAAGGGAGGTAAAGGTGAATTGAGAGCGAGAGAGATGGAGAGAGAGAAGAGAGAGAGAGGGAGAGAGAGAGGGGGGGGGGGGGGGGGGGGGGGCAGACAGAGGCTGAAAAAACAAACACTCACCCTTGGAATAAGTGTACCAGCTTGCTCATTATATGCAAAAGAAAAAAGAAGATCCATCGTATCTGCTGTCACAGCTTCTCTTCCAACTGTTTTCTTTTGACTGAAGACTCAGGTGTGCGTAAAACGATCGTCAATAGAACAGGTTTGCACTGCCTTCCATTATATCAAAGATCCTACATCCCCCCCCCCCCCCCCACCCTCCCTGTTCCCTCGTGCGTGCTTGGGAGTATTGCGGGCGCGGGCGCGGGCGCGCGCGCGCGCGCGCGCGCGCGCGCGCGCGTGTGTGTGTGTGTGTGTGTGTGTGTGTGGTGTGTGTGTGGGTGACGTGGAACACCGAAGCAAAATCCATTTCTGATTCCTTGGTTGACAGAAAATCTGAAGCTAAACATGCATTAGATGCACCAGGACAAAAGCTGTATCTCTGACCCACCAAAGAAAGAGAACGAACCAATAGCAATACAAAAGCAGGAGTCGAGAGTCGATACTGAAGACTTTCGCAATCGAGATTTATAAACGGGAGATAATGAGGAAAAATAAAGAAAGAATGGAGAAATGGTTTAACTTTGAAGAAAACGTCCATGTTGAAAGAAGGTGTACAAAGTGTGGTGATTGTTATCTTCTCTTTGGTGATGACAAGTACAAAGTGTTTCACGAAAGACACAGAAAGTTCCAGAGCAAAGAAGTGATATAGACATGATGGAGTGAATAAAATGAGGAATAAAGTTAAAGTTCTGCCGTATAGTCTGAAAAACATAAATAGTAAAATTTTTGCTGCTTCTGCTTGCAACAATTTAGTCCAACCATATTCAGTGTGAGAGTATACGTTGAGATGTCAAATAGATTGATCAACCTCATTCACTTTTATTTTGAGTTCTCCTCTCGCGAATAACAACTGAGCAAAGCCAGAGAGAGACAGACAGACAGACAGACAGACAGACAGACAGACAGACAGACAGACAGATGTGCAGGCAGGCAGACAGACACACGACAGACAGACAGGCAGACAACCAGCTGAACGACAGAAACAAGCAGGAACCGAGGCAGACATAGACGCAAACGACAAAATGAATACCTAGACAGGATCAGTGACGTAAGTTTATATCTTGAGAATAAACTTCTGAAGCGAGAGAGAGAGAGAGGAGAGAGAGAGATGAGAGGAGAGAGAGAGAGGAGAGAGGAAGAGAGAGAGAGAGAAGGACGGAAGGAAGAGACGAGAGAGATAGAAGGCAGACGAGGAAGGAACACGATTATGATGTGAACAAATTTTGCTGAGGAAAAACTGGAGGGAGGGAGGCGAGAAGAGGCAAGAGGAAAAGAGGAAGAACGCGAAAGAAAGAAAGAAAGCCGAAAGAACCAAAAGAACACACAACACACACACACAACACACACACACACCACACACACACACTAAACCCAGACAACACACGGTTGGAGAGAGGCAGAGATGAGGAGAGAGAGCGAGAGAGAGAGAGTTAGAGAGAGATGAGGGAGAGCGAGGATAGAGAAGGAGAGACCCCGAACAGGACGACAGACAGACAGACAGGACAGACAGAAAGACAGGGAGGACAAAAACGCGGACAGAGACAGTGACAGAGACAGAGAGCAGAAAGGGACAGGGCAGACAAAGAGACAAACCATCCAACGGAATCAATCAAAAACGATTCCTCCACTGTGATATATTGATCGGTGGCCACCTGATGGGAGGCGGTTAGACGCTGACCACAGTGAGGAAATAGTCTGGGCTATCCACTGGAGACAAGCTGTTACATGACACACAGCTCACGAAGCTGCTGTGATTAACTGTAATGGAATGCGTGTGCATTGATCGTGATTCATCCCTTCTATATTTCAACATGATCTTGTACCAATGCACTTCATTGAAGTAAAAAAGAAAGGCAATCAACACAAATATAAAGGACGAGCCAAACAAATGGATAAACCATCCAAAACCAAACAAACAAACACATCACACACACACCACACACACACACACACAACACGCAACACACACACACACACGCACGCACGCACGCACGCACGCACGCACGCACGCACATACGCACGCACACGCACACGCACGCATGCAAGCACGCACGCACACACACACAAACACGCACGCACGCACGCACGTCACACGCACGCATGCACGCACGCACGCACGCACGCACACACACAACACACACACACACACACACTCACACACACCCACACACACACAAACACACACAACACACAACACACACACACACACACCCACACGTCTGTCTATCCTATCTATCTATCTATCCTATCTATCTATCTATCTATCTGTCTATATTATATATATATATATATATATATATATAATTATATATATAAGATATATAAAAATCTATATATCTCTAATATATATATATGTGTGTGTGTTGGTGTGTGTGGGTGTGGGTGTGTTAGTGGTGTGTTGTGCGTGCGGCGTGCGTGCGTGAGTGCGTGCATGTGCGTGCGTGCGTGCGTGCGTGTGTGTGTGTGTGTGTGGTGTGTGTGTGTGTGTGTGTGTGTGTGTCCACTGGAGTCAAAATGTATAAGACGTACAGTTCACGAAGTCTAGATTCATAGCGGTGGATGCGTCCTTCATTGATCGTGATTAATTCCCCATCTATGTTTTGCATGATGTTCTATCAATACATTGCATTGAAGAGAAAAAGAAATCAAAACCAAAATAAACAAAGAATAAAAAAATGGAATCGACGAACGAAACGAAACAAACAACATCAACAAACAACCACATTCAAAGCCACTACACAACAATAATTCTGTGTAGTTTAAAGTCACACCCTCCCTCCCTCTCCTCTCGTCTCTCTCTCATCCTCACTCCCCAAATCCAATCTCTCTCCACCTCTCTCTCTCTCTCTCTCTCTCATTCCCTCTTCAACCCCCCCCCACACACACACACACCCACCTATATCTATAAATATATATATTATATAGATATCTATATAGATATATATATTATATATCACAAATAAAATTAAATAGCCCAGTAAAAAACTCAAAAATGCTCAAACCAAAGAGGGAGGGAAAGGGCGGGGGGGGGGGAAAAACCCCCATTAGTTTTAAAAAATTGATTAAAAAAGGAGATTAAAATACAAATCGTTTCAAGAAAAGGCTTCGTCAGGGGGATACCTCTGGCACGCCCACCGGGTTATATAGTGTGTGTGTGGTGTGTGGCAAGCGTGAGCTATGCATGTGTTTTGGAAATTGCCCACACAACAGATATAACACCGGTTGGCGTCGTAGTCGCCCAGAAGTCAGAGTCAGTTTCAGTAGCAGAGTAGTAGAGTCCAGGCCCACAGACCAGAGGTGTATCCACCTTCCGACGAGAGGCTTTGCTTGGATTTTGTTTGATGTGGAAAAAAGATTGTAGGTTTTAATCCCTTTTTAATCATATTATATATATATATATATATATATATATATATATAATATATCTATATAGATAATTTATTATATATATATGTGTGGTGTGTTGTGTGGTGTGTGTGTGGGTCTGTGTGTGTGGTCTTGTTGTGTTTTGTGTCTGGCGTTGAGTGCGCTGCGTGGTTGCGTGTGTGCGTTGGCGTGCCGTGCTGTGCGGCCTCTGTGTGGGTGTGTGTGTGTGGTTTGTTGTATGTTGTGTGTTGTGTGTGTGTGTGTTGTGGCTGTGTGCCATGCTGCGTTCGGCGTTTGCGGTGTGTGGTGTGTGTGGTGTGTGTGTGTGGGTGGGTGTGTGTGTGTGTGTGTCTGGTGGGTGTTCTGCGCTTTGGGGAGAGTGCGTGGGCGTTGCGTTGAGGACTCGTGGGACCGTGCGGCGTGTCGTTTGGTGTGCGTGCGCCCGTGCGTTTATGCGTGCGGGCGTGTTGTGTGTGTGTGGCGTTGAGTGAGTGCGTGCGCAGGGTTGCGGGCGTGAGGGCGCGTGCGTGCGTGCGTGTGGCGTGCGTGTGTGGTGTGTGGTTTGAGGACTGGAGGAGGTGGAAAGGAGAGGGGAAGAGGGAAAAGCGGGCAGAGAGGAAGCGAAGCGGGGGGGCATAAGCGAACGCGGTGGGGTTAAGCGGTTCATAACCGAAAAAGGAACACAGGGGGCAGCGGAGGGAGGGGGAGAAGAGGCGTTACGTAAACGGTCGTACCGTTTTCGTAGCCGTTTAATCGGATTTAGTCGTCGTTGTGGTATCGAGGGTTACCGTATTACGGAATACCGGAATTTATTACTTGTTTCGTATTATCGTATACAGGACGGAATTACCGTGGGTGTTTAATGTGTAAACGGTTTTACGTAGTTATGTTTGATTTACGGACGCTTACGGGACGTAAATTTACGGGGGAACGTCGTTAAGTGTTCGTACGAGAAGAGGCTGCGTTTTTTACGTCAGTAAGGAAGACCGGAGACGGGACTTCCGAATCGTTGCACCAGTTTTCGTACGGAAATAGCCGTTTGTGTGTACCCTTTATACGGAAACTACGGAAACGTTGTTTGTTATGGACGTGTACGTTCTTAGTTTTGGTCGTCTACGGAATTTACATATTCCCGGTACAGCGTAGTACGGCGGCGGAAGTAGTCGTACGGAGATCGAGTTTTACTTCCGTAGTCGTACGGGAAAGGACTGGGAGCTAGAGAGAGTATAGATTACTGGCTTAGTTCACGGATGACTCCGTTTCATATTGTGCGTTATGATGTGACAGAAACGTTTTCTCTTAGAAACACTGATATGCTATCTTAGGAGCGCAGCGGATATTTTTTCAGTATGGCTGTGCTGGTTTTTATTTGCAGTGTTTTGTTTTATAGCCATATTCTTTTATGATGGCC
>JADBJO010003406.1:120000-122500 GCA_016801955.1 Conus betulinus
CATCGCATTACATTGTTAGTTCGGTAACGCGGAAATATAAACGAGTCTCGCCTTAAGATACAGACAAAATCAAACCTGACCGTCAATGCCTCTGATCTCGGATTTCGCCAGAATTGTCCAGCCTGTTTCCGTCACAGAGATCAAAGTCTAATGTCTTAGAAAAAAAATGTCAGCGCCCTCGGCTGTGGCTGGTGTGTTTCTCTAATATTTCTTTTCCACTCCTTTTCAATTAAAGCACGATCAATAGTCACTGACCATCGAAAGCCTTTCTTTTCGCTTGAAACCATTTTGGTTTGGGGTCGAGGTTATCCCCAGCTAGTCTCTGCGCTTGGATCAGGTGTATTTGGAAGATTGTATTAGTGTGTTGTTAGAAAGAAATGAGAGGGCCCTCGGCTCTGATAGGTATGTTATTCCATATGTTACTCTAATATCTCTTTTCCACTCCTTTTCAATGAAAGTTCGATCATTAGTCACCGGCCATCAAACGCATCATCTTTGTTGTCAATGTTATCCTACTGTTTCTGTTCTTGGAGTAATTGTGTTTGAAATGAGAACGCATTTTATGATTGCATTGCTCCTTGACCCTCATCCTCAGTATGTGTCATTCTATTTGTCATCTTTAAAGATTTGATGATATATATAATCGTCAAACTGAGCAGAGCCATCTTGCATTCATTATTTCAGTGAATATGTTGTTTTGTCTGTCATGGTACTGGTAAACGGTTTGATGGATTCCTTCACGAATGCGGGCTGTCCTTTATCAAAAGTTTCGAGTACACGAGTACCTTTCATCTTCATCCGTATGATCATCACTATAGTTAATTATACAGGGTTTTTTTTTCTAATTGACGGTGTGTTGTGTGTGTGTGTGTGTGTGTGTGTGTGTGTGTGTGTGTGTGTGAGTAATTGTTTCACATGAGTCAGACAGATAGCATTGCGCTGACTTTCTTCTTCACTCAGTTGCGCAGATTCTGCTACAATGATAATGATGATGTTTTGTCTCTTTCGAATTCTCTTAAGATATCCGGTGTGATTGCAGTTTCTTTGCTGTGAAACAAACTTTGAGGGGTTTGAGAGAAAGAGAGTGGGAGGGAGAAGAAGAACAGTTTTTGTTTTCCTTTGGAATCGCAGAAAGTCCTGTCCACCTCGGCTCTTCTCCTATCTCTGATCACTTTCCATTGGCATCTCCTTCGAACCACAGCTATGCTAATTTGACTGGGCTGTGAAGTGTCAGTTTGACCCCCGACAGTCAGGCGGAGCACAACAACTTTTGGCTCCCTTTTTGATTTTGAAGGAATACAGGGAATGTCTCCCAACAGAGTGTTTAGGGCTGGGTTTTTTTTTTTTGTTTTTTCTTTTGTTTTGTTTTTTTAAGATGTGGATGGAGTCTGCTCCCTGACTTTACAAACACAGTTTAACCAACTGGTGGCAAAACATTGTTTGATTGAATTGAGATAATTATTTGTTTTCTTGTTGCTAAACAAGGGAAACAGTGCATATATATATATATATATATATATATATATATATATATATATATATATATATATATATATATATATATAACACCGGCAGTAGGCGACCCAACACCATCCTGAGGAGAGCCAGCGCTCGAAACAGATCTGTTGATGATTTTAAAACTTCCTTTTACCATACTATTTTAACAGATGTTGCTCCCCCAAAGGGTTGAGCGCTTTGAAAGTTTTTATTAGGCGTTTTAATACTATTCTTGATAATAGCTCTTCGAGTTGAGCACTTTGGCCTAATGGATTTCAAAATGGAGGACATCAATTTTAGACAATCAACAAAAAATATACCATTCTCCAACCCGCAATTCTACTTAAAAAGGTTAATAGAACAAACTGAAAAATTCGTATGAAACATGAGATGGAAAGCGTTTTTCCTTCCTGAATCCGAATGCAAAAAAAAAGGACAAAAACACATATGGCTTCAAATCATGGCGATCTCCACCGGCCATAGATGAAATGAAATCTTTCGAGGATAAAATGAAAAGAATGATAGCCAACATAGAATAAAAAAAAAAACAAACAACGATTTCCAAACATCATTAAAAAATGAAATAAAACAAATACAAAATGACAAAAAAATATATTCGTGAAGGCTGACAAAACCAGTAATTACTACAAAATGGAACCAAACGAGTACTCACAACTTCTTGATAAAAACATTCAGAAAAACTACAAAAAAAAGCTGATAAAACCATACACAACAACATCCGAAAAAAAGAAAAAGAACTCATACACCACATGGATCTAGGTGACAGGGTAGAAACAACAGCAATAAAAGAAGCCTTCATAACTCTTAAAGACCATAAACCCAATTTCCACAACAACCCAACATGTAGACTAATAAACCCATCTAAATCTGAACTGGGCAAATAAGCAAGAAAATCCTAGAAAAAGCCATAAAAAACATAAAATCAAACACGGAATACAACCTCTGGAAGAACACATATGAAGTTATCCAATGGTTCAAAAAT
>JADBJO010003406.1:135000-137500 GCA_016801955.1 Conus betulinus
CCCCCCCTCTCTCTCTCTCTCTCTCTCTCTCTCTCTCTCTTTCTCTCTCTCTCTCGCTGTTTTTGTCTGCCTCTGCGATTTTTGTCTCACTCATTTTGTCTGTTTCCCGTTCCCTCTCTTATTGTTCCACAAGAATCCAAATACTTGCGATGATGTCTCAGTCATTTTTTGTATTCCCCTTTCCCTGTCTTACGTCCCTTTTAAAAACCAAGTAACTGTGTACTGTTCTAAAACTCTCAATTCAAAACAATCATTCGTACGCTTGCTGTCTCTAGTGCGCGTGCATGTGTGCATATGTGAGTGTATATGCAAGGTGGTGTCGTGTGCTTGAGTGTACGGTGTGGGGTGGTTTGGTGTGCGTGTGTGTGTGTGTGTGTGTGTGTGTGTGTGTGTGTGTGTGTGTGTGTGTGTGTGTGTGTGTGTGTGTGTGTGTGTGTATGTGTGTGTGTGTGTCTGTGTGTGTGTAGGTGCGTGTGTGTGTATGTATGTGCGCGCGCGCGCGCGCGCGCGCGCGCGCGCGCGCGCGCGCGTGTGTGTGTGTGTGTGTGTGTGTGTGTGTGTGTGTGTGTGTGTGTGATCATTAAAGCAAGCGTTGATTAGGTATGTCGAAGCCGGGGCTAGATGCATCTCTATGGCAAACACGTCTCTTGGGAGTATGGGAAAGGGAGAGCTCTTTCATCCCGTTCGAAAAAGTCAGACTTCAGAACAATTAGTGCGAGAAAGAGCTGCTGATGACTTATAATAATAATATAATAATAATATAATAATAATTCTGATGATGATGATGATGATGATGATGATGATGATAATCATAATAATAATAATAACAATACAATAATAATAATAATAATGATTACTTATATAGGGCCTATTCTCGGCTAGGGACCAAGCTCTAAGCGTTTTACAATCAATACTCGCTTACACTACGTGTGTCTGAGAGAGAGACTTTTTATCTTAAAAAAAAAAAAAAAAAAAAAAAAAAAAAACTGGTACTGGTACTTTATAGCGATCTGGACTAGACTAGTGTATGTGTACGCCACAAAGCGATGTGGACTAGTGTATCTGTATGCGAGGGGAAGATGGAAAATGAAGATGAAAATCAGGGGAATGTGGGGGTGCGAGTTGAGGGGGTCGTTGAGAAGGTTGGGGGTACAGACATTCATCTCATGTCATTGTCAGATCGGAAATGCGAAAACTTGAAAACTACTGACATAATGAAATACCAGATATTATAAGATCACCATCATAGTCTCTGATGTCGGATTTCTCCAGAATGATCCAGCCTTTTTTTCCGTTGACGCCATATAGATCAAAGTCTAATGTTTCGGAAAGAAAATGCCAGCGCCCCAGGCATTGGCGGGCGCATAACTCCAATATCTCGTCGCTACCCCCTTTTTCAGTTAAAGCACGATCAACAGGTCACCGACCGCCGAAAACAGTCTTTGCTGTCGATGTTATCCTACTATCTCAACATTTGAATTAGTGTTATTTGGAAATAAGTACGCATTTTTAAAAATTGTAATAGTCCTTGATCCTCACTTCAAATATGTGTTACATTATTTGTCATTGTCGAAGGTATAAAAAAAATTCAATCGTCAAACTCAAGAGATCTACCATATTGGTAAAGTACATACTCACAAAAAAAAAAACAAACAAACAAACAAACAAAAACAAAACTTTTGAGAGAGAGAGAGAGAGAGAGAGAGAGAGAGAGAGAGAGAGAGAGAGAGAGAGAGAGAGAGAGAGTATACGAATCGTTTAACATTTTGAACGATTCGGCCCATTCACAATCTACGAAACAATGGGCCAAAATAGATCGAACACAAGACATCACACTTCTTCTGCATGCAATGATACGAACTTCGTAGTCAGGTTTTATGCAATCACTGTGGGGAGATCTAGATTTCGTACAGTCTTTTATAGTCATATTAAATCCAGATCACACCCTTCCTTTCTTGGAACCTGCGTTGTGGAGATTATTTTCTATCTTCATACCATTCCTGATGTTGTCCACTACCTCCGCATTGTTCGCCAACCAGGTCATTGTTTCGTTGAATATGTTGTGTTGTCTGTCGCTGTACTGGGACAGTGTATTTCTTCACTCCATCAGAAGTCTCCACGCACGTTGTTGTTGCCATGTCTGTCAACTTCATCACCATCATGGACTATCTTATCGTTGTCTTCCAGCACAAATTAATCGTTGGTGTGTGTTGTTAGTGATTGTGGACACGTGTCATTTAGTGTATTGGTGCAGACGTTCCTCTTCACGCAACTGCACACACTCTGCTACACGACAGTCATTGATAGTGTTTCCCCTCTGAGAATGTCCGATGCGACTGATTTTTTTTTTTGCTTAAAAAAAATAAGGCGTTGAAAGAAAGCGAACGGGAGGAGAAGGAGGGGCAGCTTGTCTTTCTCTCATTTTCTGGGGGCCTCCTCGGCTCTCCCCCTGTCTCTGATCACGTAGGAAAGACAAATCCATCGAAACACAACAGTGTCA
>JADBJO010003406.1:142500-147500 GCA_016801955.1 Conus betulinus
GCTGGTGTTTTTTTTTTTTTTTTTTTCTTTGAGCCACAGCTCTGACGTTCTGCAAGTTCCGTGTCAGACTTGACGCTGTAGACGTTTGTCGTCTTCATCTTCGTCGTCTCGTCGTCTTCGTTATCTTCGTCGTTCCGTCGTCGTCGTCACCGCCTTCTTCGTCGTTGGAACCAGCAGCGACAGTAGATAGTGAATTAAATATAGATATGTTTTGTGTCGTGCGCCCTGTTTGGCGTATTTGAAATATTAGTATATACATATAGTTTGTGTGTACGCCTTGTGGTTTGGCGTGCCGACTATTTATGATTTTGCATTTATTATATATGTTTGTCTGATGGCTCAGGCAGCATAAAACAAAAGTGTGTTGTTTTGTTGCCTGGCTGTCAATGTTCGGGTGAGTGTGGTGTGTGTATAGATTTAGAAAAGTCGTGCATGCATCCATAATTTCTGTGTGCGAGTCGGACAGTCAGACACCTGCAGAGACCACCCATTCCATCCGTAACAATCATTATTCTGTAAAGTGTATGGGCAGTAATCTACGTGTGTGTGTGTGTGTGTGTGTGTGTGTGTGTGTGTGTGCGTGCGCATGCGTGCATGCGTGTGTGTGTGTGTGTGTGTGTGTGTGTCTGTGTCTGTGTCTGTGTGTGTGTGTGTGTGAGAGAGAGAGAGAGAGAGAGAGAGAGAGAGAGAGAAGCACACACAGAGAGAGAGAGAGAGAGAGAGAGAGAGAGAGAGAGAGAGAGAGAGAGAGAGACAGGCGGACAGAGAGACAACACACAGACATCAGAGAGAGAGAGAGAGAGAGAGAGAGAGAGAGATTACCAGGTAGCCTGAAACTATTCCTTTCTGCTTCATATCCATGGCAGGGGTCATCGCATTTGGCACGTGAGGAGCTGCCCGCACTACAAAACACCGGCTGTTTCACAGGAGACAAACACTGCACACACACATGAGGAGCGGACGGCTACAGCAGATTCAGTGTGTAATTACTGTGTGAAAAGAATCCATTTGTCGCTCTGATGGATCCCCCCCTCTCGTTCCAAGCTTTAGTGCAAACAAAGCACAGAATGGCACGCTACTTAGTAAGAGAATAGAAGGTATAGAAGGTTTCAAAGGGAGGTGACTGTAGGTGGAATTTGAAACAGGGAGAATAAGATGAAGCTGTATTACAAGAGCACAAAACGAATGAAATGGACAAAAGACAGTCTTTTTTTTGTGGCATCAGTTAACGGATCACTGGAGCACCTAAGGCGGTGATTTTTCTTTTTTTTTTTTTTTTTTTTTTTTAATCCACCTCTTCATTTTTTGGTGCTTCACACTGTCCTCTTCATCTGCAAAAAAAAAACAAAAATCGGAAAAAAAAAAAAAAAAAAAAAAAAACAATTTCCACTACTTTTTTTTTTTTTTCCCCCTCCAACCAGTCTCTTTCACTCCATGCATAGTCTGTATGTTCTTTACAAATGGACATTTTTTTTTCTGATTTTTAGTGTTTTTACGTTTGATACAAAGTGTCTGGGTTTGTTTATGTTCTAATGTGTGGTGTACTGACACTCTCGCTCTGATATGTGTGCTGCTTATACAAAGGAAACATAAGTTAAACAATAGACTTCATTTCTTACCAATTGGCTACACTCCGATACGGCCGGCCTTATGGCGAGAAGAAAGGTTCCACAAGGAAGACGAGGGGAAGCACAAAAGACAGTCGATGAGTTTCGATCCTGACGGTCTCCTGTGAGCTTATTCGTTTCCCAGAGCTTAAATCTCTCTCTCTCTCTCTCTCTCTCTCTCTCTCTCTCTCTCTCTCTCTCTCTCTCTCTCTCTCTCTCTTCGTTTGCTTCTTAAGATATCCAGTGCTTCGCACAGACATAGCCTGTCAAGGTACATTTTTTTCATGCCATAAGCAGAAGGATGAAGTCAATTCTTTAGTTAATAAATTACTGCGGACAATTTACCACTTCCTTGGTTTTCCTTGAAATGACTGACTTCATTTGTATTGTAATTCTGTGTACTCTAAACGTATCTGTATCATGTATCATCTTTTTACACGAAGTGCTTGGGAGTTATTATTGCAATACTTTTTGCTCTCTGTTTTGCAATGCATATATGCTAACTCCTCCCCGTCCCCGTCCTACCCCCCCCCCTCTCCCCTTTGTACCTTGTATTGTTGCCCAAGGCCGACGTACATTAAAGCTTTCTGAGTTCTGAGTTCTCTCTTCTCTCTCTCTCTCTCTCTCTCTCTCTCTCTCTCTCTCTCCTCGCTCTCTCCTCTCCTCTCTCTCTCTCTCTCTCTCTCTCTCTCTTTCAAGTACCTTACGCAGCTTGATGACATTATTCATAAACGTTTTCGTTCTCTTAGCTACTATGAGTAACAGTGAGATGGACGTTCATGCTTCAAGTGGTCGAACGGAAATGATTTACAATGGTGAAGATGTGTGCCTGCGTGCGGCACTTGTGTGAATGGTTATGTTGTGAAAAATTGCATAGTCATTTTGAATGATGAAAATGTATGATGAAAACAATTCCTACTACATATAGTTTCGAGTCCTGGCATCAACAGTTACTTAATTAGTTACAACTTTTAGTTTTCTTTGCACTATATTTGTTTCGGGCGCTGTAAAACATCGATGTACATCGTCTTGACATAAAGCTTATATGCAGGCCGTTGTCAATAAAAGCGTGTCTGAAGTCTCTGTCTCTGAAGTCTCTCTCTCTCTCTCGCTCTCTCCTCTCTCTCTCTCTCTCTCTCTCTCTCTCAGAGGTGAGGCGAGAAAAAATAATTGTGGGGGTTCTAGAGTAGAGAGTAGAAGGATATGAGAATGAAGAGAGGAGAGGGTAGGACGGGATAGGGATGTCTGTCAATTATATTAGATAGCTCATGTGTGAAACTATTTTGTATCGAGCATTGTGAATGATGACAAAATGCTTAGCAACACTGATACGATTGGAGTTGGAAAGACATCGGTGTGATTGTAATCCTTTTATCCATCATTGTTGGTGGTTTATTGCTCCTTTGTGATGCCATTTGTAAATGTGTGTGTGTGTGTGTGTGTGTGTGTGTGTGTGTGTGTGTGTGGACTCTTGTTATAGCATGTTTAGTGGACAGCATTACACACCAAATCTTCACACTCTTTTTCTCTTTCTGTCTTCCTCTGTCTCTGTTTGTCTCTGTCACTGTCTCTTTCTGTCTGCCTATCTATCTGTCTCTGTCTCTGTCTGTCTGTGTCTGTCTGTCTGTCTGTCTCTCTCTCTCTCTTTTCGGTTTCCAAGCTTGGACCAGAAAACTATTTGAGGAGGAGGAGGACGAGGACAAGGACGAGGAGGACAAGGAGAATCAAGCACAAGAAGCAAATAGTGAATATGCCAACTGCATATATATATATATATATATATATATATATATATATATATATATATAAAACTAGCACCAATAACAAAAATAAAACATCTACAGTTCATTAAAGATCAGGACAAATGGGATCTGGAATTACTCGATCATATATATATGAGTGAGTAACAAATCAAACCTTCATCTAAGACAGATTCATCGAGAGCAGGAAAACAGTATTCATACTTTACAATAGAAAGATGTAACATATCTTGTGTACATGAAGAAGAACGATAACTGTAGAATCAGCATAGAATCAGTCTCTATTGGCTTTCTGTGTCTTAACGTTAAAATTGATCAGTCAGCCATAGGAGTGGTGTGAACCTGTCAGAGGTTCGTCGTGTCAAAGGCACGGCATTAGGGAAAGCGGTGCCCATCCCAGTTCTTCCCACGCTCTAACCTTCTCTCAGCTGTATCACTTACCCATTTGCTGCTGGGTAGATAGTGTTTTCAAGCCAAGACAACTGTAGCCCGTGCGCACCGCAGACAAACCATCCCCGCTGGTTACGCAACCCCCTTTTTTTTCAGGACGCTAAAAGCAAGTAACGATACAGTCTTCTTGAAAACACAGTGGGGAGTGAATCTTTGCTCTACGCTCTATGGTTGCAAGATTTACATGCTAAAAAAAAGGGGATAAAATAGCACAAACTGCTGGGAAGGGACACATGAATAGGTCCGCAAAAGCATGATACTTTCAGGACAGTTCCAGTGTCGTGGATCACATTTCATAGACCGAGAACCTGCTCTGTGTGTACATATGCATGAAACATTTTGTTTTTGTTGGTTGCTTATATATATATATATAAATTTTAAACAAAGTTTGCTGTTATGTCTTAGACTGAAGAAACAGAGCGAGATCAACATTCATATTTGCAGTGGTAGACAATTCTACCTAACTGAAAGTGTGTGATTGAACGGGTGAATGCTACATGCTTCTCAAAAAGAATCTTCGGAAAGCTTATAGTTTCCAAGTATAAGATAGTCGCTAATGGAGAGGAAACTAACTAAAACATTACGCTTGGTCAAATACCATAATTCGAAACGCTTGATCAAATACCGTACTTCGAAAAACACATTACGCTTGGTCAAATACCGTATTTCGAAACCTGATTGTTTCTCCTCAGTGACCGCGGGAAATGGTAATCAGACTCCTCTGCCTTTTCTATTTTAAGAAGAATACTATCTCAGAAAAAGGCTGGTGTGCAATACCGTAGTATCTTTTTGCTGATTTAAAAAAAAAACAACCAAAGGTGCAACCCTAAAAAGCAAAAGAAATCATGAAAGAGCAAAACAAGCTACATTTTTCTTGTGAAAAGTAGAAAAATAAAAAAAAAGCCTCTGAAGACACAATCATATACTGTTTTGTGTAGATTCTAAATCTGTTTTGCAAGCGCTAAATTCATTTAATACAAAAGTAAGAGGGGAACTTGTCACAGAAATTATTCACTTAATTCATTTCCTGTCTGTACGTGGTACCAGTGTCGATTTCTGTTGGGTTCCTTCTCATTGTGGATTATCTGCAAATGAATGGGCGGACCGAACAGCAAAAAAGGGTGCAAATCATAGCCATTCTATTAAAATACAAATCCCCCTGTCCCTACAAGAAGGATGTTAT
>JADBJO010003406.1:152500-155000 GCA_016801955.1 Conus betulinus
TGTGGGTAGGCTTATTGGGGTACGGGCAGTGGTGGGTGGGGGGTGGGGGGGTGGTTAGAGGTGGCGGACGACAGACGTGACGTGGATGGGCGTATTGCAGCAAAGGGGGCTAGAGTGAAGGGCGTGACATGGGTCGCATAGTGGGGCAGAGGGGACATTGATGCAGGGCGTGACATGGGTGGGCATAGTGGGGCAGAGGGGGCATTGATGCAGGGGGCGTGACATGAGTGGCATAGTGGGACAGAGGGGGCACTGATGCAGGGCGTGACATGAGTGGCATAGTGGGACAGAGGGGGCACTGATGCAGGGCGTGACACATGGTGGGCATAGTGGGCCAGAGGGGACATTGATGCAGGGCGTGACATGGGGTGGGCATAGTGGGGCAGAGGGGGGCATTGATGCAGGGCGTGACATGGGTGGGCATAGTGGGGCAGAGGGAACATTGATACAGGGCGTGACAGGAGTGGCATATAGTGGGACAGAGGGGGCACTGATGCAGGGCGTGACATGAGTGGCATAGTGGGACAGAGGGGGCACTGATGCAGGGCGTGACATGAGTGGCATAGTGGGGCAGAGGGGACATTGATGCAGGGCGTGACATGGGTGGGCATAGTGGGGCATAGAAGACATTGATGCAGGGCGTGACATGGGTGGCATAGTGGGGCAGAGAGGGCACTAATACAGGGCGTGACATGAGTGGCATGGTGGGGCAGAGGGGACATTGATGCAGGGCGTGACATGGGTGGGCATAGTGTGGCATAGAAGACACTGATGCAGGGCGTGACATGGGTGGCATAGTGGGGCATAGAAGACACTGATGCAGGGCGTGACATGGGTGGCATAGTGGGGCAGAGGGACATTGATGCAGGGCGTGACATGGGGGGGCATAGTGGGGCATAGAAGACATTGATGCAGGGCGTGACATGGGTGGCCTAGTGGGGCAGAGGGGACATTGATGCAGGGCGTGACATGGGTGGGCATAGTGGGGCATAGAAGACATTGATGCAGGGCGTGACATGGGTGGCATAGTGGGGCAGAGAGGGCACTAATACAGGGCGTGACATGAGTGGCATGGTGGGGCAGAGGGGACATTGATGCAGGGGCGTGACATGGGTGGGCATAGTGTGGCATAGAAGACACTGATGCAGGGCGTGACATGGGTGGCATAGTGGGGCATAGAAGACACTGATGCAGGGCGTGACATGGGTGGCATAGTGGGGCAGAGGGACATTGATGCAGGGCGTGACATGGGTGGGCATAGTGGGGCATAGAAGACATTGATGCAGGGCGTGACATGGGTGGCCTAGTGGGGCAGAGGGGACATTGATGCAGGGCGTGACATGGGTGGGCATAGTGGGGCATAGAAGACATTGATGCAGGGCGTGACATGGGTGGCCTAGTGGGGCAGAGGGGACATTGATGCAGGGCGTGACATGGGTGGGCATAGTGGGGCATAGAAGACACTGATGCAGGGCGTGACATGGGTGGCATAGTGGGGCATAGAAGACACTGATGCAGGGCGTGACATGAGTGGCATAGTGGGGCAGAGGGGACATTGATGCAGGGCGTGACATGGGTGGGCATAGTGGGGGACAGAGGGGGCACTGATGCAGGGCGTGACATGGGTGGGCATAGTGGGGCATAGAAGACATTGATGCAGGGCGTGATATGGGTGGGCATCCTAGGACAGATAAGGCATGTTTGAAGACGCCACGTGGGTTGGTGTCTTAGGGCAGAAGGGGGTGGGGGTCAGGGGGCGTGAGATTTTAGGCGCATTGGCCACGGGGGCTTGGGCGTGACGTGGGTGAGAGTATTTGGACGGAGGGGGTGCGGTTGAAGGGCTTGTCGTGGGGGACGTACTGGGGGGCGAGGGGGGGGGGGGGGGGGGGGGGGGGGGGGTGGAGCGGATGAAGGGCGTAAAATGGTGGGGCGTACTGGGGCAGAGGGGGGTGCAGATGAAGGGTGTGATGATTTTGAGTGCATTGGGGGCACAGGAGGCGCAGATAAAGGGTGTTATATGGTGGGCGTATTAGGGCAGAGGGGGCGAAGATGAAGTGCGTGACGTGGGTGGGTTAAGAATACGAACCATCCTTACCCTCCACCATCTCTCTCTCCTCTCTCTCCTCTCCTCTCTCTCTCTCTCTCCTCTCTCTCTCTCTCTCTCTCTCTCTCTCTCTCTCTCTCTCTCTCTCACACACACACACACACACACACACACACACACACACACACACACACACACACACACACACACACGCACGCACGCACGCACGCACGCACGCACGCACGCACGCACACACACACACACACACACACACACACACACACACACACTCACACACACATGTCTACACGCAGACACGCAGAAGCACTTACTGTATGGCTTCTGTTCGTTATTGACAATTCAAAATGAATCGACATTAACAATTTCAGAAGAATAAACATTGACTTTCGAAAGACTGTCAGGCAGAGTCCGACTTCTTAGAAAATGTAAAAAAAA
>JADBJO010003406.1:170000-172500 GCA_016801955.1 Conus betulinus
TTTTCCCTCTCTCCTCCTCCTCCTTCTCTTTCTCCTGCTCCTCCTCCTCCTCGCCTTTTCCTTCTTCTTCTCTTCTTTCTTCTTCTTCTTCTTCTTCTTCTTCTTCTTCTTCTTCTTCTTCTTCTTCTTCGTCTTCTTCGTTCGTCTTCTTTTTGTGGTAATGGTGATGGCGGTGATGATGATGAGGAGGAGGAGGAGACGACGACGACGAGGAGGAGGAGGGAGGGAGGAGGAGGAGGAGGAGGAGGAGGAGGAGGAGGATACCGCTGATGTTGATTTCACACACACACACACACACACGCACGCACACACACACACACACACACACACACACACACACACACACACACACACACACCACACACACACATTTTGTATCAACTGATTTGAAGTTTAATTTAGTGTCTGAGACAACATAACAGGGCTGTACTTGACGCTGCTGTAAACAATACACCCCCAGTATCGGGCCACATCAAGAATTACAGACAAGCGCAAAGTTGGTCATAATATTTCAGTTTCTGTCTCTAGAGATATTCATCTATTGAGAGCGTAACTTATGTGCATGGGTCTTTTGATCTGAGTCCATAGCATACTAATCAGCTCTAGGTTTGAGACTACAAGGGCCAAACACTCGGACACGAGTACAAATTACTTCTGCAGGCACATATACTGGTGAGTTTCACAGCAGTAGTCTGAGTCACCATTTTTTGCACAATAATGGATTTCAATATACTGCACTACACTTACAGGTCAGACGTGAAAAATACTCACATGTAGTGCACATTTGTCAATGTCTGCGGACGAGACTTACTTTCTCAATTGTCAGTGAGATAATGTAGTGCAAACTTGTCAGTTGATACAAAATGTGTGTGTGTGTGTGTGTGTGTGTGTGTGTGTGTGTGTGTGTGTGTGTGTGTGTGTGTGTGTGTGTGTGTGTGCTTGTGCATCATTTTACTTGTTTGTAGATTTTATGTTACAGCCTTTCTCTCTCACCATATATTTTTTGGTTTGTTTTTAGTGACAAACTGTTCTCTGGTATACTATCATTGATAACGGAAACAATGGCAAAAATATGTTCACGAAGCCCATAGTCAGGAATTTTCTTTCGAAGAGCATTTCTATTCTTATTTGGACTGACAACTTGTATGTATGTATGTATGTATGTATGTATGTATGTATGTATGTATGTATGTATTACAACTCGCAAAATACTTGAGCATGTCTGTCATGATTGGGTCTAGGCGTGTTTGGTCAAGGCGGAATCACCTCATGAACCAGCATTGAAACTGACAGATGTTGACTTTCAAACTGTGCTGTAAATAGTATCAGCTGAATAAAGCACTGACAGACAAAGAACTGGAGCCAGCCGGAGAGAGAAAGGACGTGGGGACACAGAGAGAAAAGGGGGGGGGGGGGATAGATAGATAGATAGATAGATAGATAGAGAGAGAGAGAGAGAGAGAGAGAGAGAGAGAGAGAGAGAGAGAGAGAGAGAGAGAGAGAGAGAGATGTGAAAGATAACGTTTATTGATGATGCGCCTGCAATCTGGACTACTGTGCATTGTTGTTTGATTTGACAAGTTGATGCATTAAAGTATTGATATGTATGTATGTATGTATGTATGTATGTATGTATGTATGTATGTATGTATGTGTGTGTGTGTGTGTAAGTATGTACGTATGTAAAAACGTACGTACGTATGAATGCATATATGTATGGACTGACAGTTCAGCCAGTGTGTTTCCTTATTTCTCTGCGTTTTGTCTCTCAGTGATAATCTCATTGACCGTCAACTCTGAAGAAAAATTCCCGAGACATATGGTTTATGTTCCTTAAGGAATCTTTTGGGATCACATCTAGCATTCAGCTCCACGTAGGCGCTATCTTTGTCCAGTCCTCACTGACTAATCAACACCGGCAGTGAAATGGAAAATGGCACCGGAAAGAAAATAGAACCATTACCAGCATTTTACACACAGCCCTCTATTAGAAACCAAGCTAGGCCAAAACGATTACCGATGGTGAAGAATCACGTCGCCGTTAACCTGTAAGATTCTCGGACGTCACTTTCCTTGCTGCTCAGACGTGAAATCCTAGAGTGAAATGCGAATACGACGTCACTGTACTTGCCTATAGTTGTACTGTGTAGTCTTTGTGATAATAAGAAGAGAGAGCGTGAAATGGAGTGGCGAGTGAGCGGGTGTGGACGATGCGGGGGGGGTAAACAGAGTAGGGTTTGTGATTTATGACAGACCGTCTGATGCTTTGACTTCGTTATGGTGAGGTAAGTGGAGAATGGGGCTTCGCGTCTCAAGGCGAGACGATGGGTCAATCAGCTCGGTAATACCCCTTGACGTTTTCTTCATTCGTTTTCCCTGCTGTGGCTGGGGGAAGGAACTTGGGAACTACTTAGTGGGGAAAGGGTCGGGAGGTAGAGATTTGTTCTTCTGGTTTTTGTTTTGTTTTGTTTTGTTTTGTTTTGTTTTGGGTTTTGGGTTT
>JADBJO010003406.1:180000-182500 GCA_016801955.1 Conus betulinus
TCCGCTACTTCATTCGAACGTATGTTTGTGAGTTTGCTTCTCGCCAGTCCAAATGAACAAGTCACCCAATGCTGTAGCTACTCAGTTATTTGTACTTTGGTTATTAATTTATACCATGCATTGTGATGCTGTTGTATGTGAGAGTTTTTGACCCTGCACTTATCTTTGCTTATGTTCGTTATTACCCTCCCTCGCCTCCATGGCCCCCCCCCCCCCCCCCTTCCCCATAATCCATTTTGTGTATGGGCCGGTGGGCCTTCACAATTAAACCAGTGTCAGTGTCAGTGTCAGTAGGTCACTCTCTCTCTCTCTCTCTCTCTCTCTCTCTCTCTCTCTCTCTCTCTCTCTCTCTCTCTCTCTCTCTCTCTCTCTCTCTCCTCCCACAAAACAATGCAGGAGACAGTCTACTGAGAAATCGTATCCACACAAATAAAGCAACATTTCACTAGTAAAAAGCAGATTAAGCGACATCTTGGAATGTTCTAGTAAAGTGACGGAGTGATACTAGAGGAACGGGTAATGATTTGGCTTTGCTGTCTATCTTATGACCCGACTGTTTAAAAGTCCTGGTAATGGCTTTCTTCCCTCTGTCACAAGTCTTCTTTCTCTGCTGTCAGTGATAATGAGATTCAACGAGGACTGGATAAGATCAAAAGTGTTTGAGTGTATGGAAGTTCCATGGTAATTTGGACCAAGGTAGGTTTTTCGAGAGGAATCGTTCATTAAAAGTAGGAACAGATCAGATAAATCCAGACAGAACGCACAAAAATTATACACATGCTGGCAATCAGATATCAAAACACATTCACAGAGAGGACAAAATAAGTGGGCGCAGAGGAAGAGGGAGGGCAGGCAGAAGAGAGAGGAGAGAGGAGAGGAGCGGGTGAGGAGAGAGAGAGAGAGAGAGGGAGAGGGGCCGAGACGAGAGGAGGGAGGGGTTTGAGAGAGAGAGAGAGAGAGAGGGGAGAGGAGAGGCTTATGACGAGCGAGAGAGGCAGAGGAGATAGGAGGAGAGTCCTGAGACGCGAACCCCGGAGGGCCAGGGAGACAGGAGACGGAGGGATGGGACCAGAGTGCGGAAGGAGACAGAATGAGGACTGACGAGGGGAGAAGGAGGAGGGAAACAGAAGGGGAGAGAGACCAAGGATTGATGCTAGGAGGGGAGATGGTATTGAGAAGAGTAGGAGAGGATGAGGAGAGGAATCGACGAGGAAAGTGAGAGAGGGAGAAGCTAAGGGAGACGAGACAGATGACGTAGAGACTGACGAGCAGTGGGACGAGAACACATTCACCATGAGAGACAGACGTGGCGCAGAGGACAGAGAGAGAGGATGAGAGAGAAGGAGACAGAGAGCTGAGGAGAGAGAAGAGAGAGAGAGAGAGAGAGAGGGGGACACAGGACAGGCAGACAGACAGACAGACAGACACTTACACACACCACACACACACACACACCACCGGACAGACGCACACACGCACACAACACATCCTATTGACTAGGACGACGGGACCAATTATTGTTCGTCAGATTAACCTCAAAGCTGTGTTTTTGACCACACCAAAACACACACACACACACACACACACACACCACACACACACACACACACACCACACACACACACACACACACACACACACACAACGCACGCAGAAACCATTTGGGGCACAACACACATGCACGCGCTTCCACACGTGCACGCATGGGACACATGGACGTACTCACGCACGCACACATGCACGGCAACACGCACAAACACACCCGTCCACACACACACACACACACACACACACACAAACACACACAAACAACACACACGTCCGCACACGAACACGCACCGCACACACACACGCCGCACGCACGCACGCACGGCAACGCCGCACCCCCCACACACACAACCACACACACACACACACACACACACACACACACCACACACACACACACACACACACACACAAACACCACACACATACACCAACACAAGAAAGATACAGAAGTAAAGAAAGAAACAAGAAAAAGAAAGAAGATACAGAAGAGAGAAAAGAAAGAAAAAAGAAAAGAAGAAAGAAAGAGAAGAAGAAGGAGAAGAAGAAGGGAGAAAGAGGAAAAGTAAGAAGAAAAAGAAGCAAGAAAAAGAAAAATCTTGCTTTAGAGAGTTTGTAGAAGTTAGTTGGAGTATAAACTGGAAAAACGTGTGAGATTGAACGTTGCCTTGAGACTGCCATATGTCCGAAAACAAGAGGCAAACCAAGATCTGCCTACAATGGTACGAACGAGAGGTGATTGTCCTGGGGACACTGAAGCTATAGGGCATGCTTAGGTCCATTTTTGATTCTCCTTCCAAACAGCAAGACTTTATTTTCAAGGCGTTGGGTAACAACGTTGCATAAGATTAAGAAAATATGTTCTAGATTCTGGACTCAACTTAGGCCATTTTTGTGATTCCTTCCAACAGCAAGACTTTATTTTCAATGTATAACATGCAATACGATAAGA
>JADBJO010003406.1:192500-197500 GCA_016801955.1 Conus betulinus
GGGTCTGTCTGTCATGCTGGCGTCGGGGGGTGTGGGGGGTGCGCGGGCGGGGGGGGGGATCCGGTCTCTCTCTCTCATCCCATTGTGTACGGGCTGCGTGTGTAGTCATTCACGAAAGTCGACGTGGGCTGGTGTCCATGGAGGTGCTAAGATCAAACAGGTGTCGCTATCAGTGCGGCGGGGTGGGGAACCGTAGCTCCAGTCCGCCGGGATTCGGACTACTATGTGTAAGGCTACAAGCTTCCATCTCGACCTGTGCCTGGCCCCACACGTCATTATCTTTATTGTCTTCCACTTCTGTCCCACTTTGGGGGTTCATGAGGGGGCTGCTGTGACTTCGGAGGCGTTCTATGGGTACAAACGATCTCATACCATCCTGTGCGGTCAGGAGAAAGAAGCGAAGTGTAATTGTTAGTGTTCCCGCGTCGCGCAAACGGGTGTCTGAAACCACACCCATATGCTTCGGTGGTGGTGGTGTATGTGTGGTGTGTGTGATTTGGTGTGTGTTAGTGATGGTGCGGTGGGTTGTGAGTGGTTGGGTGTGGGTGTGGTATTTTAGGGTGGTGTGGGTGTGTGTTTTGGGGTGTGTGCTGTGGTGAATAATAAGATGAGGGGGTGGTCTGTGTAGCGTGTGTTTGTGTGGGCTGTCGGGTGTGTGTGTGGGGTATGTGTTTTAGTTTGTGGTGGGTGGGTTGTTTGTGTGTGTGTGTGTGCGGGGAATATATTGAATTTGTGTGTGGTACTGTGTGTGGCGTGGTCGATGTGTGAATAGTTGTATGTTGTGTGTGTGTGTTTGGCGCGCGTTGGGTGTTTTGTGTTGGGTGTGTGTGTGTTGTGTGGTGTGTGTGGTGGGGTGGGGGTGTGTTATGTGTGTTTGTGGGTGTGTGTGGTGTGTGTGGTTGTGCGTGCGCGCGGGCGTGTGTGGGGGGGATGTTTTGTTTTGTTGTTTTTGAGTGTGTCTGTTTTGTGTTTTTGCGTGATGTATGTCTTGTTTGGTGTGTGTGTGGTTTTGTGTTTGTGTGTTGTGTTTGTGGTTTTTATTTGCTTGTGTCTGAGGTTTTTTGTGGTGTATTTTATTCTGTTGTTGTGTATTGTTTTTGTGTTGTTGTTTGTGCTGCTTTTGTGTAATTTTATTATTTGTTCTTGTTTTATGGCCGTTGTGTGTAGGTGTCCTTGCGATTCGTTATGTGTTTGTTTGTGTGTTTGTGTTTTTTTTTGTTTTTTTCGTTTGTATTTTTTGTGTGTGTGTGTTATTTGTGGTTTTTGTAATTCGATTGTGTTTGTAATGTCGTAGTATGTGTGTGTGTTTGTGGTTGTTTGTATTTGTTTTTCTGTGTTTTTTTGTTGTGTGTGTTTTTGTGTGTGTTTTTTTCGCGTTTGCATTGTTGATTGTACTAGTGTGGTCGTGTGCCGTGTTTGGGTGATTTTTGTTTTTTTGTGGATTCTCGAGTGTAGTTTCGTGTAATTTTTTCCAATAGCTTGCTTCGCGATAGCTGCGGTGCTTGCGATGCGTGTTTGTGTGTTTGTTTTGTTTTGTGTTTTTTTGTTTTATTTTTCCTTATTTCTTAGTTTTTGTGGTTTTGTTTTTTTTTTGTGTTATTTTTTGTGTTAGCTGTTTGTTTTGTATTGTTCTTCCTGTTTTAATTTTTTTTCGAAAATTTTTACTCTCTCTTTTTTTTTTTTTTGCCTGTGGTAGATTTTTGCTTGTTTTGTCGATGTTTTTTTTTTTTTTAATGTGTTTTTTGGGGTAATTAATGTGTTTAGTTAGTTATTCTTCTTTTTTGTTTGTGCTTTGTCTCTGTACTTCTCCGATATTTTCTTTTTCTATTCTGCTAGTAGATAATTGGTTCATTTTTGTATGGGTTGCCTTTTCTTTTTTTATTTTTGTTTTGCTTTATCCTCTTTTTTTTAAAGTTTCTTTTATCTTTTTCTGTTCATGTTTTTTTTTTTTCGTTTTTGATTTTTTTTTTTTTTTTTTTTTGTTTTTTTTCTTTCTATATCATCTCGCTCTCTTATTCATTATCTCCTCTCTCGTTCTTTGTTTATTCTTTTTACTTTCTCATTCTTTTGTTTTTTTTTTTTTTTTCTATTTTTCTCTCTTATGTTTGGTTTTTATTTTATATTTTGTTTTTTTTTTTTTTTTTTTTTTTTCGTTTTTTTTTTTTTTTACCTTTGTTGTTCTTTCCATCTTCTCTTTTCTCCTCTATTCCTCCATTTTCCGTTTTGCAGTGTCTACTCGGTTTACCCCGTTGATCAATCCCCTCTCTTTTCAACATCTCAAACCCTAGCCCAACCCGCTAACTAGCTCTACTTTGGGTAATCCATGGTGCATACTCCTCATTCCTCCGATGCCCCTGCTCCGGGCTACGGATCAACCGGACAGTAATTTAGCCTTTGTTCTAAGGTCGATAGAGATACATTATATTAGTCATCTCCTCGCCCGTCCCGCATCCCGTCCCCCTATAAATGACTAGGGCTAGGTCGAGGTCTGACGACCAACCAAACAGCCCAAAGAAGAGCGCATGTGGACATGCCCGAGTCTGTCAAGAAGATCACAAGCGCACTTCCTCTTCCTGCCGCTGCGACTTCCGTCCTCATCATCCCTCCTCGTGCCCTCATCCTCCATATCCCACCCCTTTCCCTCTCTGGTGACTCCTTCTCCATCCCCTCCTCCTCCATCCTTTTTTAGTTCACGTGTCCTCGTCTCTTGAGGAGCTTCGTGGATTTTTCATTTCTTCTCATCTTCTCTGATCTCTATTTTTCCTTCCCTCCTCCTCCTCCCTCCTCCTCTTCCTATCCACAAACACAGAAAAAAAAAAAAAAAACCATGCCTATCTGTGGTGGGGGCAGGTTCAACATAATTATATCAACTCAGGTCCGCACACCCACCCACCTTCTTGTCTTGTGACTTTCTTGCTTTCTTTCTGATCGTGTCTTTCCCTGTCTTTCTTCTGGCTTTCTTTTGTCTCATCTCTCTCGAGTTCATCTCGTCCACTCTACAATCAGTATGAGATAAGTCTATCTAATTATCCCACTATTAGCTAACCTCCAACCCGTCTCTCCCTCCTCGTCTCTCCGTTGTTCTCTCTCCGGCCCACGGCTCTCCTCGTCAGACATCCATTCAGGCTCACCCCAACTGGCGACCCAGGTGTCGCCAACGCTTGCATCATCACGCACACGACCCCATTTTCTGCCTTTCTAAGTGGTTCTAAAACCAACCACCACCGTCAATCTTCCTTGTCCCTACTCGTACTTTAATCACTGTGACCTACTCTTTGCAGACTTTCGCGACAGGCTGAACCTGAAACATAGCTGTATTTAGGTACTATTAGAACCATGGGTGTTCAAAAACCAGATTAATTGAATTTATTCGAAATGTTCCCTCTGCAAGTTGGTTGGATAATTAATTTCCCAGTGATGTTTTGTAGATGGAGATAGAAAGATCGATCGAAAGAAAGAGAGAAGGAAAAGAGAGAAAGAAAAGAAAGGAAGAAAGAAAGACGGAAAGAAAGAAAGACGGAAAGAAAAAATAAAACCGCTTCAGCAGAGCTGGGCAAATGTGTGTGTCCAGAAAAACTATCATGAATGTTCACAGTTAAGGCAGATGCGCACCTGGAGGAGAACGATAAGAATGAAAACATAGGAAAACTGAATGTATTGATTTATGCCTTGTAAGGACGGTCCCCTCTCGCCAGTTTTATAACAGCTGGAAACAGTGTCTTTGTATAAGTCTGTGTTTATTACATATGTATTGGTCTCGGCGAGCCGTATTTTTGAAAGAAGAGATGTCGAATTGGGGTGCGGTAGGGGGAGAGGGGGAGAGGGGGGGAGGGGGGGGGGGGTGTTGCTGCTTGATGCGTTGGCAGATTCATATTACGAGGACAATTAAGGACATGGGGATCTGCTAATGATGTTGACCTCTGTGAACAAGAATTGTGTGTCCTGCAATCCACCAATGTAATATATCAAAGTGTGCGTGCGTACGTGCGTGCGTGAGGGCGTGCGCGCGCGCGCTTGCTTGTGTGTGTGTGTGTGTGTGTGAGAGAGAGAGAGAGAGAGGGGGGGGAAGGTAGAGGATGTAAGAGTTGTGAAGATGTGTGGCATAGGAAAGGAAGTGAGCGGATGCACAGCCGGCCATCACATTACATTGTTGGTACGGATATGTTAAGACATGAAAGAGTCTTTCTTACAGATGCAAATATGTGCACAGGCCCACTGTATAATTAGCACTGCTAAGAATATAGATAAAACCTTAAGCATAATCATACCAAATGTGTGATGATAATAAGAGAAGAAAGAAAGAAAAGAAAAGAAAGCGGAAACATAATCAGAACAACGAGTCTGTCCCATTCGCGTCGGCTTCTCTCTAATCAGTTCTACAGTTCCTTTCCACCTGTCTGAAATCAGATGGATTTAACATAGTTTTTGCTTGAGTTTCCAGCCACGTGGGCATACGAGGCAACGAAGTGGTTGATGAACTTGCCAAGAGTGCCACCTGGAAAGAGTTGAGCGGATTGTCTATCCCTCACACTGATCTGAAACCAGGACAGGAATGGAACTCGCAGACGGATAGCAAACTCTTTAAAATCCGTCCAAACCTGGAAGACTTTTAATCATGTTTCCCAGGCGGCCGTTAAGAAGAAACAGTTTTTGTGCCGTTTGCATACAGCCCATTCCGTTTACACCAGTTCTTGAAGAAACTCCGTGATGCATTCCATGTCATGTACCACTCACAGTGAAACATATTCTTTTAAAGTGTTGGCACTTCCATGAAGTGAAACATAAACACTTTTCGGCAGACTCCGTGAAAACCTTGTTCGGCGATGTTCCACCTGATGCGATCTTTGAATTTATGAAAGAAATTGACATTTTTCCTCTGATGTAAGATTTTACGGGGGGAAGAATTTAACCAAATTTTCCGTTGCGCTTTAGAAGGTGTGTTAAAAGGGTTGTGTGAACGAGGGTTTTTTTGTTTTTGTTTTTTTTTTTTTTTTTTTAAT
>JADBJO010003406.1:210000-222500 GCA_016801955.1 Conus betulinus
TGTATGGGATCTAGGCACTCTCTCCTCTCCCTATACAACCCACATTCTGCTTTCCCACACGTTCCTTCACCCATCCAACTGTCTCCAGTCTGAAATTCCAGAGGGGAATTGAGCTGGGGGAGGGGGGGGGGGTAAGTAATGAAAAGAGTAAACAAACAAAGGAAATGTCCCCGCCTCTTGCAAAAAAAAAAAAAAAAAAAAATCCGTGTTCGGTTCTCTGCAAATCAACCTTTCGATAACGAAGAATAAGTTTTCTTCATTCCCTTCCTTCTCCCGCAATACTTACTTTTGAGTGGAGTTCTTTTTGGACGTGCTGAAAATATTTAAATAAAGCGCTTGGCACATCCTGGTTGAGGAATTCGCACTTGTATGATTACTAGTATTTTTTAAGGAAAAGACCTTCCGACAGAAAACAAAAACAAAAACAGAAACAAGTATAGCAACGTCCAGTTAGCATTTTCCCCCCTTGGCATTGTCTCTGAGAAGCAGTGAAATGACACCCAGATACCCTGCAGCATGGCTGCAAAGTAATACTTAAGAAATGGATCGTAAGGGTTAGGACCCAGAGCCATGTCTTGCCTTCAGAGGCAAAGACCCGTATCCACTCACCTTCCCACCAGAGACGAATAAAGAGCCTTTGGCCTTATGTGGAAAACGTCTCGACACTGCTAATGCCCACCTTGTCAACTACAATAATCTTATTCATTACCTCCCATTATTGCGAAACAAGAGAAATTATGCAGAAAGGAAAGAACAGTAATGTCTCATTCGTGTTTCACCCAGTGATTTCGTATTTGAAAAGCAGGTCATTTTCACACGTGCGGATCTTGCAGCATAGCGAGTGTGTGATGGTGGGGACGAAGGCTTAGTTTACTGTCTAAGACCTGTGTTCTCTGGCTGCCAACAGTCTCCATTCCACTGCTGATGACAATTATGAGATGTCAATAAAAAAAAAAATGGATCGGCAACACTTGAACATCTTATTTTTCGGCAGGAAGACTCTCGAAGAACTAAAGATGATCTGACACAGGATTAGATTTTTTTTGTTTCAATGGGAGAGACTATTTGAAAGTAATAACAGAAAATGATAACGAACTTCGACAGATATACAAACAGAGCATAATAAACACTGAACAATCGATAACGTATTCAAATAGACAAAGGCGCACTTTGGGCACCCAGTTACTTTTGCCTTTAGCATCTAAGTCATACAACATATTGTACGCCTTTACGAGGAATTCTAAAAAGTCTTCCATTTGTAACAGTTTCAGCCAGTAGCGGATACATCTAACTGCAGAAGTAATGTAAATGAGAAATCGATTAGATTCGCCGTAAATCAGATCATTTGGAGTCCGTCTATCTACACCAAGAAACCTTTTCAGAGCAAATATTTGAACAGATTCACAATAGATAGCCGCTTTTTCTAGTCCCCATAGCTCGGAGCCGTAATGTACAAACGGTTGAACCTGAGAATGAATCAAATAGCTTTAATAATAACACGAATGAAGAATTATTAAATTAAGAACATGTAACTTTTTCATGATACAAAACACAACACTTTTCGCTCTACTTGAAAAGTCTTTGCATGCGCCGACAAAATTCAAGCGTGTTGAGAATAATACTCCTAAATGATCGACAGACCGAAGGGGAGAGAGAGAGAGAGAGAGAGAGAGAGAGAGAGAGAGAGAGAGAGAGAGAGAGAGAGAGAGAGAGAGAGAGAGAGAGAGAGAGAGAGAGACAGACAGACAGACAGACAGATAGACAAACAGACAGAGAGAGAGAGGGAGAGGAGAGGGAGAGGAAGGGAGAGAGACAGGCGGACAGACAGTCAGACAGGCAGACAGACAGACAGACAGACAGACAGACAGACAGACAGACAGACACATACAGAGAGGAAAGACACATAAGCACTCGCGTGCACAAGTACACACACACACACACACGCATGCACTCTCATATGCACGCATTCACGCACCAACCCCACCCCCCCCCACCCCACTCACACACACACACACACACACACACATGCATGTTACACTCGCATGCATGCTCACATCCACCATCACCACCACCATCACCACCACCACCACCACCCCACACACAAACACATGATGAATGTGTTCTACAACATCTCACACATAATGGTGCCGATACACATACATACATACATACATACATACATACATCTCTCTCTCTCTCTCTCTCTCTCTCTCCTCTCTCTCTCTCTCTCTGATTACATTAGAAGCACAGCAGGAGTGAGCATGGGGAAGCGTGTTGTCCTGTACTATTCTCTGTTTTGATTAATAAGTTAGCTTTACACGTGATTAATAATGAAAACATGGTGCTGTGCTCACACGAATTGCATTTGATTTGTTCATTCCTCTGTCAGCTGATTATGCTACTCTATTGTCAGAGACAGTTGTAAGGCTGTAGACACAGCGAAAAATTGTGCATCGCACTGCTTCTTCACTTCAGTTGGAGGTTAACATGAATAGAAGTATTACATTGTACTTCGGACGTGAGGTAGTTATTTAAGTGTAAAAGAACGATGGCTATAAGATGTCATGGAATTGCCTGCGGTTAACGTTCATAAGCTGCCTGTCAAGATTTTGCCTGTCGTGCGAAACTTGCATTGCTATGTATAGTAGAGACGCTCTAAATCGCAATTCCTTTGAATTGTTTATAACCATTTTGATACGCGTTTTCAGTCGGTTCTGCACCACGGATCAGAAATATGGGGACTAGACCAAAGTGCTGTTTGTTGTGTGTCAGTTTTTTTTTTTTTTTTTTTTGCTCTTAAAAAAGTATATGTATATGGATGTAGATCTGCGAACAGCCAACTATCTAGTGTATTGTGAATCTGGCAGATTTTCACATATTTGAATGTTGCGGTCTGCTGCTTTCTATATTGTTTTTAAAGTATCACACTGGATGAACGTAGAGACTACCTTACATAGCATGTAACATGTTGTATGGTTTAGATGCTAGAGGAAAAAAAGAAGTATGTATCAACTGTGTGTGTTTGTTTCTAAGGCAATCGTGTTTTGGTAATCTGTGGTTAAATCAAGGGTACGGGGAATCACACTAACATCAAAACAATGTTTCATCGACGTTTGACTGTAAATGGCAAACCTGGAATGACCACATCTACACTAATAAAATATCTAATTTGCCTAGAACGTGGTTTAATACCTGCGATGTTTAAATAGTGTTTAAATATGGATCGAAAGCTGAAATATGTAACGACTATGTTAAGCTGGATATATCTTATTTGACTGCATAACGTTTTTATGTATACATCTGGTAATGAACGCGATCAGATGTATCCATAATGCTAGATGTCTAAAGAAGATGAGATCCATTTTGTTCTTTGTTCCCAAAGGTTGAAAAAAAACTGCAGAAACAAAAATTTCCAACCTACATATTATCGAGAACTTTGTTTATTCAAATTGTGTTTTCTGATGGCATGCAGTAAACCTGATGTTATTCGCATTTTTATTGTGGTTTTCGTACAACGCTTTTAAATACAGAGAAATGGCTATTTTATAGTGTTGCAGAATATGATCGCCATAGCTATTGTTATAGTACATGTTTTGGAAAGCCTAATGAGCATGTTTCCTCAGTTAACAAATAACAACACCAACGGCATCTTAAGACAGGCCGTTCTGCAAATGTCAAATCTGATGTTAAACAGTCCAAGTTTCATCATTGGCAACACTGAACCGCAGTACAGTTTTCATGTAAGATGGACATAATTGTTTATTTTTGTGAGAACAGACTTCAACGGGGTAGCAGCCCAGATATGGCCCTTTAGGTTTGGCTGGGCAATAAGCAACATGAATGAAGAGATTGTTTATCTGAATGGAAAGAAAAGAAGGAGAGGGGTGACTTAGGAACAGCTTGATACAGGTCAGTGCCGGATCCATCTTGCCATGGCTGAGCTGCAGTTTATCATGGGTCTTCAGAGGCATCATGTCTGCAAGACATTTCTGCGGATAAAACAGGAATGAAATCTCCAGTTTGGGCATTGGGAACTAAGCGTGTGTCGTAACTCAAACACTTTTGCAGCCCAAGATGATAGCTGATGACATCAACTGCGGCGGGAAAGGAAGTGTGTGTGTGTGTGTGTGTGTGTGTGTGTGTGTGTGTGTGTGTGTGTGTGTGTGTGTGTGTGTGTGTGTGTGTGTGTGTGTGTGTGTGTATGGGGGGAGCAGTCTAATACAGGACTTGGCCCAAGGATCGATCGGAAGTGTCTGGAAAAGTTATACATCAGAGTAAATCATCTGCACTGCCATACAGGAAACAATATTCCGCTAGGAATGAAGTTCCTAGTACACCAAATTATGTCCCAAAGTACTGAACAAAATCTTCTGTGGATTCCCTTACATTGCAACCGTCGATGGAATGAACAGACAGACTCAATAATTGACCGAACAAAGTCCCCTGAGGAGGCCAATAAAGATCTAGTAGTCCAAAAAGAGCTAATTTCTTTAGTCCATCACTGTCAGCCCACGAAGATAATGACATAATTCTTGAGCTTTTTGTTTACTGTATTTTTATAAGGAAGCATAACAATCTGTCTTCTTCAAGAAACATTGACATTATCCTCTACAAATAAGTTTAGATGCCGGGAACCTGAGGTATTTCAAAAATGAAGGAAGTGTTTGTTCTGTAAGGTTTCCTGTCCATTGGGATTATGCATGCACACACACACACACACACACACACACACACACACACACACACACACACACACACACACACACACACGCACGCACGCACGCACACACACACACACACACACACACACACACGCACGCACGCACGCACGCACGCACGCACGCACACGCACACACACACACACACACACACACACACACACACACACACACACACACACACACACACACACACACACGCACGCGCATCATGCACACGCACATGGAGAGAGAGAGAGAGAGAGAGAGAGAGAGAGAGAGAGAGAGAGAGAGAGAGAGAGAGAGAGAGAGAGAGAGAGAGAGAGAGAGAGAGAGAGCGACGCATGCACACTCGCTACATTTCGGTTCAAGATGTGGTGATGATGAAGAAATGTTGTATGTTTCTCAGCAATCTATAGCATATGACTCTGCAGCCATCAGTCAGCCTTTGAAAAAAAAAAAAAAACAAAAAAAAAAAAAAAAAAAAAAAAAACAAAACAAAACAAAAAAAAAAAAGAACTAGTTTTTATGCACACTTTGATTTATTGTTAGTGTAAATGTGTGCATCTGTATTATCTGGGTAATAAGGCACCTGTTCCATGGACACTTTCAGTTTTTGTTGATAGGTCCACATACTGATGGATGGTCCGTTTGTGAATATATAAATTCGAGGTCTAGAGGAAGCGGAATGATCATGAAGGGTGTGTGGACCTTGATTTTTTTTCTCCGGCATAGGATATCCGTACTCTTCATCTGTTCTCAAGAACGTGTAGGCTTTCTTTTACGAAGCTGACCAGCTGCTTCTGTCTTCAGCACAGGGCTCATGTGCTGTTTTGGGGCAGCAGTTCAACCATGCTCCAGGTTGGCTTTGATTCAGTCCTCATCTTGCTTTTAGGGGGGGGGGGGGGGGGGGCATTTTTATTACAAGTACCAGTACATTTGAGTTTAATGTGTCTAACGCTCAACAGAAAGCAACTCAGATCTGTTAGAGCTGCTCCTTGTTTCAGCTATATGACATATCTTTCTCTATATATTCTAATCTCCCTTCCTCTCGTCGCTTCACTTTCACCACGTCCACAGAACCTTTCTTTCAGCTAAGTACGATTTTAATTCTCTGTATCCCTGTTTATCTATAATCGCTCTGATATGTTCCTTCGTACTTTCTAATCCATAGCTTTGGTTTTATTTTCTATTGCAAAGGCTGGTTGTGGACACGGGACATGGCAAACACACCACATTACAGAACAATCTTAAGGGACGCAAACATATGGGCCTACAAGATCAATTCTACTTATGTAACTTTGAAAAATGTAATCAAACAAGGAATAGAAACTGTGTGGTAACGAAAACGGATGAACGAAAGCCAAAGGAAAAAGTCACAACAATCAACAACAACAATAACAACAACACCAATAACAAAATAAACAACAACACCCACAACTTCGGTAGCTGTACCAACAGCAGCAACAAAAACGGCATCAACAATAACAACCAAAACAACAATAACACAAACATCATCGTCAACTACAAGAACAGCACGGCGAAAAAGCGGAAGAGCACGCACAGCAAAAAGTGCAGTGACGCAGTTTTAATTCACGACACAAAACAGACAAGAAATTTTCGGCAATATGCCTTCCTCAGCGACAAAACATTGAAAAAAAAAAAAAAAAAAAAAAAAAAAAAAAAAACCGGCCAAACTTTCGCTTCACAAGAGGAGTATTGCGCATGTTAATGTCTGTACTGTTTCTTTTATTATTGTTTTGTTGCTGAGGAAGGCATATTGCCGAACATTTCTTGTCTTGTTTTGTGTCCTGCATTAAACCTGCTTTACTTCACACTTCGTTTGTGTGCTCTCTTCCGCTTTTTCGTCGTGTTTCGGTAACGCTGCAGTTTGTTTCATTTGTCTACAAGAACAACAACAACAATAAAACAACAACAACAATCATTACAACAATCATTACAACACAACAACGAAGAGTCCAACCCCAGCGTCGGAAGAGAAGACGTTTAACCCCTCCCAAGTGCGTATGGAATAAATGACAAATGCAATGGAACGGCATCTTAACAGAGAAAGAACAACCGATCTATCAAAGAACGGGGGGAAAAAAAAAGAAGTACACTTCTCGAGCAGTTATCATATTCCCAAGCAGGCAGAAGCAGAAAGGAGGGGGGAGTATGTCAAGGGGTGAGGTGGGTCATGGAGAAGATGGTAGCGGGAATAATGGAGTGTGTCGGGAATCGGAGATTCAGAGACTGAGAATGGATGAGACAAAACTGTCAAGTAATTTAATGAAAACGCCAAACATAGAAAAGCAAGACTGAAACTCTCAACGATTTAATGACCAGTTACATATTCTTGCTGCGTTTCTTGTTCGGAGAGAGAGGATTTATTGTATTTTATATTTTTTTGTTTGTTTTGTTTTGTTTTGTTTTGTTTTGTTCTTCATTTTCTTTTAGTGTTGTTTGTTTCACTTTATTTGTATCTTCTTTCATCTTCTTTGTTGAGGCGATGGGGTGGGTATATATGTGTTTGTAAAGCAGAGAGATAAAAAAAAAGAATAAAAAATGAATAGAGAAATAAATAAATGAATGAATAAATAAATAAATAAGTAAATAGATAAAACGAACAGATTCTGAAAGGCGACGCTGATTTTATGTCCAAAGACGATGCGCTGCATAACAGAAGATAGACTGCGGTAGTGCATGGATATTATTTCAGCTTTGCGTGAGTCTGGCACGAAGCAACCATGGCTGAGAGACACAGGCTGAGTGGACAGCAAAGCAAACAAGCCGCATGAACATTGGCATTGAGCAGATGGCGAATACTCCTATGGGGTCACCACCTGATCCAGCATGAGAAAATTCCAAGCTGTAAGTCAGCTCTCAGTTCCACAGAAATCCCCTTCCTGTTCATTCGTTCCCATTTGAATCTGTAATCCGCACGCAACCTATGAGGACTGCACACATTTCTGTCTAACTGTTCTGACATGCGCTTGACACAGCCCCGTGCCTGTGTACATGATGATAATAATCAGTGCCATAGAGCGTCAGCTTATATGACAGAGCAACAAGTCAAATGAAAATCACCTGGAATGATAAAAAGGAGTTGTGCGACGGAACATGATCCAGCATGACAAAAATGATTAGAGTACCAGAACATCATCTCACATGAAAAAACTAATCCATGAAATGGAATATCACCTCATATGCCAGAAAATCACCGGTGGAAGAGAACGTCATCTTTCACGATGAAAGTATTACAGACCATTGGAACATCACATCTCATATGATAATGAAAATAACTCGAATGGATCTCGATCTTACCCGGGAAAAAAAATGACCATTGCAACTGTATAGTATATCATCACCTGGTAAAAAAAAAGGATAGTAGTGCAATGGAACACCATCTCACCTGTCAGAATTCTACAGTGCGATGGAATATGCTGCATACTCAAAAATGGTTTGTGCAATGGACCTCCTGTTCATATGACATAACAACAAGCGCATAAGAACACATGATACAGACAATCAGTGCGATAGAATATCATTTCGATGAAAATGGTTAGTGCGATGTGCAGAAAAATATATCAGGTATAATGAAAAAAAAAGTATAATGAAATACCATCCAGAATGGAGTAAACGTCCAGTTGAAAGGAACATCAGAAATAAAAACAATGGAACCGAATTTAGCATGATGAAAATGTCCCATGACAGGGACAATGAAATAGGGATAGAAGATGTGAGGTAGTTTGGTTGGATACAAAGGCGTCATGGCCTGGATGACGGATAAGAAAGTCAGGAAGTTCATAATGAGAACGATTGTAATCTTATCTCAAGCAATACTTTTAATATAGCCGAGCATCTTTGTTGTCCTTGATAACATAATGAAAACAACAACAACAACAACAACAACAACAACAAAAAGATGTCTCGCCTCTGCGTTTGGTGCCGAAGAATTCTTAAACTTACAAGTGTGAAAATCAATTATGCACACTGTGTGTGTGTGTGTGTGTGTGTGTGTGTGTGTGTGTGTGTGTGTGTGTGTGTGTGTGTGTGTGAGAGAGAGAGAGAGAGAGAAGAGAGAGAGAGAGAGAGAGAGAGAGAGAGAGAGAGAGAGAGAGAGAGAGAGAGAGAGAGGGAGAGAGAGAGAGAGAGGACATATACATACAGATGAACAGACAGACAGGCAGACGGAGAGACAGATAGACAGACAGACAGACAGAGAGAGACAAAGAGATGAACTGAACATGATTCAGGGTCGATTATGTCTCCCCTTCATGCAGAAAAAAGGCCGTCTAATGACGTATCTTATTCACCGAGCATAATACGCATGATAAACTATAGACCTTTGCTGTACGCTTAAGGTTCAGTCGTTTTTTGTTGTTTTAGTATATACTTTATCTATCGCCATAGCGTTAGACAAAAAAAATGACCTGTCTTCAATACCCATTTCTATTTATTGTTGACTTGGCAAGAATCTCTCTCTCTCTCTCTCTCTCTCTCTCTCTCTCTCTCTCTCTCTCTCTCTGAGTTCGATATAACTGACAGTTTGTCAACCTATCAACTTTCTGTCAGCCCGTCCCGGCCTGTCTGTTTTTTTTTTTTTTTTCTCTTTGTCGGCCTTCTATAGATGGCGGTATTCATTGATCCTTGTACTCATTAAAATACCACACTGCCGTCGGTTCCTGTCAAACCTTTCAGACCACAACCAAAATCAGGGGTCTGAGAGCCCTGCCCAGACCTCGCTGACGTCTGATAATCGCCATCAGCAGTGAAATGAAGAGTGGCGGCTGGGAAAGAAGAAAAAGCCATTTTCGGGACTTGGTACAATCCTCTTTTAGACACACTAGTCAGACCAAAGCCATTACCTTTATCCTCAGTATCACCCCCCGTCGCTAGGTTGCAAGTCTCCTGAACGTCACTTCCGTGTTTCTCGGAGGTGGAGTCATGGGTCGAAGTGCGACTCGGACACTTGTCATATTTGTCGGTGTTTCTTTCCTGTAAGATTTCCTCCTGCTTTGATTAGAATGGGAGGAAGAAGAAGGAGAAGAAGAAGAAGAAGAAGAAGAAGAAGAAGAAGAAGAAGAAGAAGAAGAAGAAGAAGTAGAAGCAGAGTAGAAGCAGAAGTAGAGGAAGAGATCATGTTGGTCAGGAGAGGTGATGGTGGTGGTTAACAGAAAGGTGGTTTATAACGGAGTGTCTTGACGCTCTCACTGCGTCTCTAGAGGGGAAATCACTGTCCAAGGCTTCTAGAACTACTGGCCAGGAGCTTGGTTGATCAGTTGGGGAAGACCGTTTGATCCTTTGTCTGCCTAATCTCCTCCTAGCGTGGAGAAGCGTACGCATTCGGGCTTATTAGACTTGAAACTGAATTGAGGGAACTGATTGTTGTCTGGAGTCTCTTATTTATTTTGTTATAAGGACCGACACTCACTTGGTTCACTCTACTCGGGGACAGATTTATATTTCCCTTGACATTTTAATGAACTGTTCTTTATTGCATCTGGGTTTTAATACGGCTAGTCTCTTAAGATCTTTTGTTGTTGTTTTTTCTCCCTTTCTCCATTTATTTTGGGGGGGGGGGTGAGTGGGGGGGGGGGGGGGGGGGGGTGATGACAGGTACATAGCTGAGCCTTTGGATTGTGTACTTTGACCCTTTCCCCTACTCTGTCTCTGTCCGTCTGTCTGTCTGTCTGTCTGTCTGTCTGTCTGTCTGTCTGTCTCTCTGTCTCTCTCTCTCTCTCTCTCTCTCTCTCTCTCTCTCTCTCTCTCTCTCTCTCTCTTGCCCACCCCCTTCTAATCACCAGTAACGAGCAGTCATAGCACGGTTTATTTTCAAATTGCAAAACTGTGAATATGTCAATATGAAATCGGAGCAGAGTTTCCATCAATAACTGACGAGCATGTTTTGCTTCTTTACTGTAGCATCACAGTACACAGAGTGTATCATATATTAGGAGAAAGAAAAACAGAACGCTCAGTATCTGTCCTGATACGAATCTATGCCACATTGATAGTTTTCATGAAAAACAACATGACTCTCTCATATGAAAAAAAAATGATAATTCAAAATTCCTTTTTTCATGAATTTTAGTCACAAAAGAAAAATCTTTCGTGAGACAAGAATTCTTTGTCATGCATCTCAGTCTTTCAATGTTTTCGTTAGCTCCCCTCCCCCAACCACTCCTGTGAAATGCATAGAAATATAAATTAGACTATGTGGTTGACATACTATGACATATTATGAGCCCTTCCAACAGCCTCGTTCTCATTCAACGCCTTCTTCCTTGCGCGCTGAACTCTGAAGCGATCTGAAGCGATCAAAGCTAAGTGCATTTTCGTTATTTTATTCGTTTTCGTTTCACCTGAAGAAGACCTAAGAGGTCGAAAGGCGTTGTGTTTTGTCTTGTGACTCGTTTGTCCACGTTTCTCTGGGCTGTTCGCTGACATTTATTTAATAATCCCTTCTCTTTCAAATTTATGTATGTTGAACAGCAGAGCTGACCACTCAGACTGTCCCGTATCTTTTGATCTCCCTTGCGTCCTTGAATGGCGCCTCTAGCATTGTAGGCTCAAAGATTGCCCCCTGCACTTTGTGCTGTTTGAATAATGTTTTTGGATTTTCAGCAACATTTTTCCTCTCCACACTTTCGTTTTGTTTCATTTACTACCCTTCGATGGCTGCTTTGCGGGTGCTGTTGGATTCTTTTTTGAACCCGTGGTGGTGAGAACACCACAGAGTTATAGACTGTGGTATGCTTCTATTTGACACCATCAGGATTGCTGTAATTCAATTGTCTTTCTAATGAGTACGATCCAGCGGACGAAAGGCCTAGAAGCAGGCAATACCAATAGAAGCAGGCAATACCAATAGAATTTACCATGCCAATAGAATTTGCCTAAAGCAGGCAATACCAATAGAAGCAGGCAATACCAATAGAATTTACCATGCCAATAGAATTTACCTAAAAGCAGGCAATACCAATAGAATTTACCATGCCAATAGAATTTACCTAGAAGCAGGCAATACCAATAGAATTTACCATGCCAATAGATTTGCCTAGAAGCAGGCAATACCAATAGAATTTACCATGCCAATAGAATTTACCTAGAAGCAGGCAATACCAATAGAATTTACTATGCCAATAGAATTTACCTAGAAGCAGGCAATACCAGTAGAATTTACCATGCCAATCGAATTTACCTTTGGAGGAGTTGTTGTGGTTCCCTCATGCAACTAGTGAAGGGTTTTCATTTTTATGATATAATTCTTAATTTTATGTTCCCACTTTCTTCACCTTCAACAATAACAACCCTTTCCCCTCCTCCCTTTTTTTTTTTTTAAAAGCTCAAATCTTTGCCAAGTCATTCTTAAAATGACGGAAGAATTATATATATATATATATATATGTCAAATTTCACTACCACCCTTTTCCATTTCGATCCATCTAGAAATCTATGTGAGGCTACATGGTTTAGTACGCTGTAATTACCGCCAGCATACGAAACACAACATGATGACTAATCGATGGTTCCCGGGAAGAAGATGGAGTAACATCTAGAGGTTTACTCCCTTTAATCGATCAACTCTGTGAGGTAGCAATGTGAATCTATGGTTCTCTATTTCATTATAAATGTCACCGTACAAAAACGCGTGCATCTTGTTGTATCTTCCTTGCTAACAAATATCAATAAATAAGAATGGTGTTGTTTCTCATACTGCCAGATGATCCACCTTTGATCATCAGTGGGGGAGTTATTTTTACTATTTGTTTTCCTGTTACAAATCACACACACACACAC
>JADBJO010003406.1:227500-246428 GCA_016801955.1 Conus betulinus
TGTCATAATCGGCGTCAGCAGTGAAGTAAAGACAGGCGCCGTGGAGAGAGGGAAGCCATTACCAGGGCTTTACACAGTCCTCTTTTAGACAGACAGCCACGCCAGGACCATTACCCTTATCCCCGGTAACACTCCGCTACTCTCTCGCAAAGTCCCCCGACGTCACTTTCCTGCTTCTCAAAAGTCATGGGGCAAAGTGCGACTCAGACACAACCGTAATTGCCGATATTTCTAGTCTGTGGTATTTCAACTGCTTTGTAATAAAGGGAGCAAAAAAGAGGACGGAGACGATACTGGTCAGGAGGGGGGTTAACGGATCAGTTGTGGTTTATAACACAATGTCTGTCACTTACTGCTTCTTCTCAAGGGAGTGGGCTAGGCAAGAGGTTTTAGAACTACTCCCCAGATTCCTGATCAATAAGCCTGAAAAGTCGTCGTGAATCCTTTGTCTGTCTCATCTTCCAGAGTGAAGCAGCATACGGCTTGTTTCTAATAAAGCTTGAGATGAAGGTGACAGAGTTGATTGGTGTCTGGGGTCTTTTGATAATGACTGCTGCTTATTTTCTTTACGCACCTGGATAGGTTCGTATTTGATCTTTCAGCTATTTTTTCAGAAGAAGAAGAAGAAGAAGAAGAAGAAGAAGAGAAGGAAGAAGAAGACTCTGCCGAGAGGAAGGATCTGTCTTCAATGAGAAGGATGTGTTATGAAAATTATGTTCTCTTGGGCCCATGATAGAATGTTAGAGAATGGAAAGGAGGATACACTTTCCACAGTATAGCAAGAGCATACGGATAATATATCAATGCATAAGTATGTTGCTTCAAATGTGCATTCAAAGCCATGTCAAATCAAATATTATGAGAATTTTTTAAGGAAAAAATAAAATGAAAACAGCAAAAAAAAACAAAAAAAAAAAAAAAAAAAAAAAGTGAGAAATGGAGACTGGGATTACGGGGATTACGGAGATGCGTATTAGAATGAGATTTTGTTGTTATTGTCGATTTTTTTTTAAGTATTTGTGTGTAAAAAATCATCGGTATGTAATTGTACCATAGAGCATCAACCTGTTTTGATCATTGTTTGACTCTAGCATTATAGAGTTCGATTTTGAATCTGCAGCTCAGCTGGCTCTGAAAAACTGAAGCATTTGGCCTACGTCTTTCGATCTTACACTTGTAAATATAAGATTTAGCAACCATAATAATAAAGTCAAAAATTGTCTCTGTTTGCATGTGTTTGTCGACTCCAAAGATAACAATATCGCGTGTGATTTTAATGGTAAACGAGTTTCGGCATTTTTCGTTAAATAAATGTTCAACCTCTTTCCAAAAGGTTTGAACGTAATTGCACATCCATAAAAAAAGTGTTGGACTGTAAAAGTCTCTGTATCTCTCTCTTCATTGCAGAATGTGCAGTTCGTCGTGTTTGTCAGGCCCATGGCATTTAAAACAATATTTGTGCCAATAATTCTATGAATAATTCTAATTTGAAGCCATTTCAATTTTACATCTTTAATTTTGTGGACATGGGTAAATACCTTATTCCAAGAAATTTCAGAATTAAGTTTTTGTAGCCATTGAGAGCAGCAGTTTGGCTTACGCTCATCTTGAGTAAAAATTTCATAGTATCGTTTAGCTCCTTTCCTTTTCTTTCTTTCATAATAATAGTAAAAGCCCTCGGCATGTTCTGAATTGTGTTTGCATTACCATTATCACGTTTTATTCCAGTTTTCTTTATGAATTCTTTCATTGAGGAAATCCATCCACAGTATGTGACAAAATTTATGGTATAGTTATCATTAGCCTTGAATTCTTCAAAGTTCATAAATTGTCCATTTTCCTTCAGAAAATGTTTTTTATTGCATACTTTCCTTTCTCAATTTTAATTTTTTTTGTTAATTATGTCATTTCCTGTTTTTATCTTGTCGTTATAAAAAAACAGGTTCAGCTAGAAGTTCATTTAATGTTTGTTTGTGGTGTCACGCAAAGACAGAATTCCCTATAGGCTATAAAGGTGTGTCTCCAGAACAAATTAGAGCTCATGTATCCTGTACCAAATGCTGGTCCATAATTTTCAATTTTTTTCGCTGAATGGATACATTTTCGTAACAATGCTTTTCCATTTGTGATTTGTGATTTTAAGTTTTTTTTATCCATAAAAGTTTCAAAGCATTAATATATTTTTTGATGTCAGGTATATTTAAGCCACCTTGCTTTATAGTTTTAATTGTTGTTTTCCTGCTTATTCTATCTTGTTTACCATTCCACACAAAGCTAAAAACACATCTTTTGAAGTTTTTTAATTAAGAGGTCAGGTGGGTTGGGTAACAAAATCCAGAGGTGTATGAGCTTGGACAGAATGAGGGATTTGAGAACAGCAACTCTTCCGACTGGTGTTATACTTCTTTGAGACCAAATTTTGAATAATGTTTTAACTTCTGCAAATTTATTGTCATAATTCATGTTTTCACATTCTTTCAAGTCTTGAGTAAACCAAACACCGAGTATTTTGAATTGAGAAGGGTTCCATATGATTTTTAGATGAGGACAATACTTTTTCTTGGAGTTTTTATAACATCCTAGCCATATTGCTTGTGTTTTTTCGCTGTTCATGAAGAGTCCTGAAACTCTTCCAAACGTGGTAAGTATATTAATAGACTGTTCAAAAGAATTTTTGTCGCCATTGTTTACTAATTGAGTGTCATCAGCGAACTGTGATATTTTGTGTGTTCTACATCATTTATTTTTATGCCTTTATCTTCTTTTTCTTCCTTTATCATTACGGCTAAAATTTCTGCGCATATGAATGAATAAGTAAGGAGATATAGGGTCTCCCTGTCTACATCCTCTTTCTACTTTAAACCACTGAGCACCTGGCCATTTACAATAACAGTTGATTTAATATCCTTATAGAATGTTTCTATCCAGTGACATATACTTCACCCAAACCCGAAAGCCCTTACAACATTCAACATAAAATCCCAATCGAGTGAGTCGAAGGCTTTTTCAAAGTCTACATACAGAGCAACAGTCCAGGGAGGTTTTTCGCATTTTAAATAATTAATCAAATCATAAATTAGTCTAATATTGTCACCCATAAATCTGTTAGCCATGAAACCTGTTTGATCCTCACTGATGAGAGATGGTAAAAAATTTTTTATTCTTTTTGAAATACATGAGGAAGCTATTTTGTACACTACATTTAGGAGGGAAATAGGACGCCAATTTTTGATATATTCTTTGGGTTTATCACCTTTTGGTATGCAAATAATTAGTCCCTGCTTCTGTGTTGTCGAAAATTCTCCGTCTTTGTAAGATTCATTTATAGATCGTACAACCAGTGGGCCCAGTGTTTTCCAAAAGAATTTAAAGAAGAATTCGGCGCCAAAGCCATCTGTACCTGGGCTTTTACCATGCTTCATATTTTTAAAGCTTCGCTTGCTTCCTCTATAGTGATTTCTCCTTCCAATATGTTTTTCTCACCTTCAGATAACTGTGGAATTTTTTTTTAACAAGTTTTCTGATTTCGCACTTTTCAGTTATCTTTTTCTTGTATAAATTTTCGTAAAATGTTTCAACCTCCTTCAAAATATCTTTTTGTTCGGTTATTATTTCATCATCTTTAGTCACTAGTTTAGTCATTTGTTTATTAATATAGTTTCTCTTTTCAAGGTTGCAAAAGTATTTTGATATTTTTTCACCATCTGCAATCCATCTGCTTTTGATCTTAATAATACACCTTCCATTTTTTGTTCCCTGATTGCTCTTAGTTCTTAGTTTTTTTCTTCAATCATTCTTAATTCAATCTCTGTTTTATTCTCAAGATTTTCAAGACTTTCAATGCGTTTTTTTAAAATCTTGTTCTCTTTTTTGTTGTGTTTTTCTTTTTCATTGTAGCGTAAGCTATTGATTTCCCTCGAATTTTCATCAACAGAAAATCCAAAAAATTTTTATCGGAAATCTTGAATCTGAGTCCAGATTTTATTAACTCAGACAATACTGACTGATCTTCTATCGCTGATTGATCAACTGCGTATTCTTTTATAACTTCCAGAATTAACTTATTAATTTCGTCCATATTGCTTATCCTTTAATAGAGATACATTAAATTTCCAGAATCCTTTGAATTTTTCATTTTTACCAAATTTCAAGCATAATGTAACCATCGAATGGTCAGACCGATAGCCTGGTTCAATGTCAGATTTTTCATGATAAATATAAAGATAATCAGACAATAGAAAGAAGTCTAGTCGGCTTTGTTTCAGAGGAGTTCGTTTTCGCCAGGTATATCTCCTACAGTCCGGATTGTCTTCCCTCCATATATCTGCCAATCCTATTTCTTCTGTCATGTTTATGAGTTTCTTCTCTTGCTTTCGGATTATTATCTTGTACATAGTTATAACACAGTCTAGATGTGGATCCATTGTGATGTTCCAATCACCCACAGCAATAATATTATTAATATTGTAACTCTTTATAGTTTCTTTAAGTGAATTGTAAAATATCGGACTATCTTTATTAGGCCCATACACATTAACCAGGAGAAACTGTTTTTCAAATGAACTAAATGTTACAATTATGAAGTTTCCGTTTTCATCTTGTTGTACATCTGTAATTTTGAATTCAAAATTATTCGAAAACAATACAGCTACACCTCTGGAATTTGAAAAACGAAACGAGGCAAATAAGCATTTATATCCCCATTCTGCAGTTACATACTTCTCTAGTTTATTAGTAAAATGGGTATCCTGTAAACAGTATATTGAATATTTTTTCTGTTTTAAATAATGGAATACATCCCTACGTTTATGTAAATCACCGAGATTCAGTGAATAATTGTTTCATATATACAGAACTTAAAACAAAGTAGGCCCAAATGATCAGAAACAAGAATGTAACCCAGCTCTTCCAAAAAACACAGCTTATGTAACAATGATTCTCATACAATACATTAATGTACCGTACCCCCAGGTCTAAAACACAAAACAAACAATGACAAACACAATTGTTATGGGGGTTTATGGCTTTTACTCAGTCAGACAATGAAGAGGTCGAGGTTGGAGAGAGAGAGAGAATGAAGAGGCTGAGGTTGGAGAGAGAGAGAGAGAGAGAGAGAGAGAGAGAGAGAGAGAGAGAGAGAGAGAGAATGAAGCATATACAAGCTGAAAGTGATTTAGGATTCTTCTTGTCATTTTGATATTCACCAAAATGTTACCACTGAACAAATGAATGGATATCTATTGACACGACTAACATAACGAGCATAATATGTATTTCAAACACTAGACTTAATGTCCTGTGTTTAAGGGTCAAATGTATATGTTGCTTCAACGAATGGTATATTTATCACCATAGCGTTGTCTGTAAGGAGACCTATCATGAGTTGTGTCTTTCTTTGTATAGTCGATCGCAAAACTCTCTGTATCTGTGTGTGTGTGTGTGTGTGTGTGTGTGTGTGTGTGTGTGTGTGTGTGTGTGTGTGTCATTTTGTCCACTTATCAACTTTCTGTTGACCCATTCTACTGTTCAGCTTCTGTCTCCTTTTCTGATTTTTGTATCTGACAAAATGAATTGATCCTTGGTCTCATTAAAATCCCTATTGCCTTTTATTTTTGGCATACCTCTCAGACCACAACCAAGCCTGGAGTCTGAGGGTTCTGTCCAGACCATGCTGACGTGTCATAATCGCGTCAGCAGTGAAGTAAAGACAGGCGCCGTGGAGAGAGGAAAGCCATCACCAGGGCTTTACACAGTCCTCTTTTAGACAGACAGCCACGCCAGAACCATTACCCTTATCCCTAGTAACACTCTGCTGCTCTTTCGCAAAGTCCCCCAACGTCACGTTCCTGCTTCTCAAAAGTCATGGGGCAAAGTGCGACTCAGACACAACCATAATTGCCTATATTTCTAGTCTGTAGTATGTCCCCTGCTTTGTTATAATGGGAGCAAAAGGCGGGGACGATACTGGTAAGGAAGGATTTACCAGATCAGTTGTGGTTTATAACACAATGTCTGTCACTTACTGCATCTCTTCAAGGGAGTGGACTAGGCAAGAGGTTTTAGACCTACTCCCCAGATTCCTGATCAATAAGCCTGAAAAGGCATCATGAATCCTTTGTCTGTCTCATCTTCCAGAGTGGAGAAACATACGGCTTGGTTCTAGTGAGGCTTGAGACGAAGATGAATGAACTGATTGGTGTCTAGGGTCTTTTGATAATGTCTGCTGCTCATTTGATTTGCGCACTTTGGGATAGGTTTGTATTTCCTTTGACATTTCTCCGACTGTTCTCTTTTGTCTTATGGGTTTTTTTTGTTTTTTTATTGTTTTGGCCGGTCTGTTGAGGTTTTTTTTTTGTTTGTTTGTTTTGTTTTTTTTTTCTTTCAGGCAGGTATATAGCTCTCTCACTGGATTCTTTTCATCAACCCTATTTGTCGGTTAAGTCAGTAAGGAGATTACAAGGCAAATGTCACAAACATACTACAATACACGGTTTGATTGATCTTTCAGCTTTTTTTTCAGAGAAAGAAGAAGAAGAAGTAGGAGATGAAGAAGAAGACTTTGCTGAGAGAAAGGACCTGTCTTCAACGAGTGGGAAGTGTAGTGAAAATTATGTTCTCTTGGGCCAGTGAGAGGAAGTTAGGGAAGGGAAAGAGTTAATTCGTCACTGAGACCATTGTGATAGAATGAATAAACAGGGAGGAATGAAGTATCGAACATAGGAACAGGATAACTAAAAAGGAGGAATAGGGACTATTAAAAGATAAATAAATCATCAAATGCTTTGTCTCTCTGTGGATTATCTGTCAAATTGCTTCAGTTTTCAAAATGTTAATACTATCAACAGAAAAAAAAAAAAAGTTAAGAATGGCTATTCATTGTACTTAAAATCTGCAGTGCATTTTTGACTGATCACTAGCCTATGTATCTTTCTGATATTCTGATTACGACTAAATGTTGTAACTTCTAAGATATGTAACTAATCTCTGTTTTGTTATTTACAAACTGATCTGTTCTTTGCAGTCCCTTCATGGGGGGTCTATGGCTTTTACTGAGCCAGCAATGAAGAGGCAGAGATGAGAGAGAGAGAGAGAGAGAGAGAGAGAGAGAGAGAGAGAGAGAGAGAGAGAGAGAGAGAGGTGTACACAAGCTGAAAATGATTTAGGGGTTGTTTCTTTTTAGAAGCGTACACAAGCTGAAAATGATTTAGGGTTCTTTCTCTTTATTTTGATATTTACCAAAATATCACAACTAAACAAATGAGTGGATGTCTAGTGACGTGACTAACACAACGAGCATAATATGCATTTATACTCTAAACTTAATGCCTGTGCTTGAACGTACGATATATTTATTACCATATCGTTGTCTGTCAGCAGACCTATCATGAGCTGTATATTTCTTTGTATAGTCGATCGAAACTCTCTCTCTCTCTCTCTCTCTCTCTCTCTCTCTCTCTCTCTCTCTCTCTCTCTCTCTCTGTGTGTGTGTGTGTGTGTGTGTGTGTGTGTGTGTGTGTGTGTGTGTGTGTGTGTCAGTTTGTCCACTTATCAGCTTTCTGTTGACCCATTTCTCCCTGTTCAGCTTCTGTCTCCTTTTCTGATTTTTGTATCTGACAAAATGGATTGATCCTTGCTCTCATTAAAATCCCTACAGCCTTGGTTTTTGTCAAACCTTTCAGACCACAACCAAGCCTGGAGTCTGAGGGTGCTGTCCAGACCACGCTGACATGTCAAAATCGGCGTCAGCAGTGAAGTAAAGACTGGCGCCGTGGAGAGAGGAAAGCCATTACCAGGGCTTTACACAGTCCTCTTTTAGACAGACAGCCACGCCAGAACCATTACCTTATCCCCGGTAACACTCCGCTACTCTTTCGCAAAGCCCCCCCCCCCCCCCCCCCATCACTTTCCTGCTTCTCAAAAGTCATGGGGCAAAGTGCGACTCAGACACAACCATAATTGTCAATACCTTGTGTGTAGGATTTCCCTTGGTTTGCTTTAATGAGAGGAAGGAATGGAGGAGATGATACTGATCAGGAGGCGGTTAGCAGATTAGTGGTGATTTATAACACAATGTCTGACATATACTGCAGTTCTTGCAGGAAATGAACTTGGCAAGGGTTTTCCAGAACCCTGATCAATCATCGTATGAAGACGTTGTGGATCCTGTGTCTGTCTCATCTTCCAGAGTGGAGGAGAATACGGATTATGGCCAATTAGGCTTGAGATGAAGGAGGGAGAACTGGTTACTGTCTGGGGTCTTTTGTTGACGATTGCCGCTCATTTAGATTAGTGTCATTAGAATATGTTTGTATTTTCTCTGGCATTTCACTCAGGCTACCTGATTCCTATCGACTTTGAGTTTTCTTGTTCTGGCTAGTATGTGAAGATCTCCTTTTGTTTTGTTGTGACCTGGTGTGCAATGCAGGCAGCGATGTTCGATGGGCTGGTTTCCATTGGTTCCCTCTTACCCCTTCCTGCCTGTCACCGTTGGGATCGGTAACTGATCGGTTTGTACATAACCTGCAAAGTTATATATTCGTTTGCATGAACTCAACACAGTGCATCACTCATCTACTGACATATGATGTCTTGCTTCATTGTATAGCATCATGGTACGTCGAGCATACTACCACAGTTTTCATTCAAGAAAAACATAACTCCTATTCTAAATTCTAATTGGCTGTCATGTTCTTCTGACAATCAGTCACTCAGACTGCCAATGGATACATTAAATGGCTGGAGTGCCTGAAAGGACAGGAGCAAGGGAGACGGTAAATGTCAAAGCAGTACAGTCACGTTGAGTCTCTGTATACTGGCTGAGGTCTCACAAGTTCTAGAAAATTCACAGAGCAAGTATGAGGACACTTCAAGCCAGAGTCCCTGCCGCTTACCTACTAACCTGATTCTGCAATCTCCACAGCTCGTGAGACCCTATTAACTGGCACAGCACGGAATCCATGGTAACACAGAACCTAATGAACAACAGGCCTTTATCAAGTGGTGAAGCCAACAAACAGAAGAGAGAAACCCCTTAGTCTCCTTAGCTAGGCAACATCAAAATGCAAGACAGGCCCTCGTTCTCTCACCAGATTGCATCCCATATCTATGGGACGTTTTCTGTCCTCTTTGTATTGATGTCATGGATTTTGAAAAGGCCAGCCAGTGTGGGGCCATGCTGACTCTGAACGATTTGTATGTGTTTTGTAGGCTACATTTTCATTGTGTTCTTAACTTGGGGCTGTGTATTTGTTTTTCCTACGTTATTCCTTGTTTGACCCTAATTTGTCATTGTGAGCATTTGAGCCTGAGTTAAATTACGCTTGAGCCGTTCTAAGTAGGTTTTAACTATCTCTTTATAAAATATCTATATCTGTCTATCATCTGTTTTGTCTGTCTATGCATCTGTCTAGTTATCGATCTCTATCTATCCATCCATCTATCTATCTATCCATCCAGCTATCTGCCTACATATCTATCATCTATCTATCTCTCTCTCTCTCTGTCTGCCAATCTGTCTATCTATCTATCTATCTATCTATCTATCGAAAAGTCAGACACCTAGGTATCAGAGGACAACAACTGTAATTTGTCGATGAAACTAAATCAGTCAGAAAGGTATATAGTCCTTACTTTTTGCATGACTTGACAAAGTTAAGGTAAGTATACTCTTAAAAGGGACAAAAGAAAAAAATAGACAGATGTAAGACAGCAAGAAAGACAGATGTAACGTTCTTGTGTATAGCCCCCGTGGGAACATCACATTTCCTTCGGTGCCGGAAGCTTTTTTTTTCTATACAGTGCAGCTGCCCCGGAATGGAGTTCACTTTTTTTTTTTTTCTTTTTCTTTCATTCTTTTTTTTTCCTAAGGAGGTCCTGACCATGAGCGAATCACTGAACAGAACAAGATGCGCGTCCTGGACACCTGTGTCTGAACCTTCGCTTCAAATATGGTGGAACTGTATTGAGGGCCCCCAGAGATCCAGCAAAATGGTCACATCAAGGAAAGAATGGATGGAAAATAGCTATGTACAACTTGTTTCTGTTTATTGTTCCTTTATTCAAGGCCTTCCATGATCTGTAAAACCTTTACAAAAAACAATATTTATCGGGTACTGAGCGATTAGAAAAAGAACAACTAAACAAACAAAAGGTCAACAAGAACCTTTGTGCTAACTTGCGAATCCAGGAATCAATACGGGAAGTATGAGAATTTATGCACACAGCCCTACTAAGATCGTCAGATCTGTAGTGAGATTCCAGCAAAGGGGTATCAGGAAAATGTCTATTTAATGAACTGAGCTCTCTCTCTCTCTCTCTCTCTCTCTCTCTCTCTCTCTCTCTCTCTCTCTCTCTCTCTCTGGAACACAAGTCCTGGAAATATACTTTTTTTTTTACAAAACAGTGAGAGCAAAAACACAACACAGCTGATCGTGAAATGAACTCCATTCACCCACCAGATGCTTATATATATTTGTTTTTGTTCCCCTCTTCCGCAGAGGGCATTGGCCTTATGGATAAATATTTCATTTCATTTCATTCCCCCCACCCTCTCTCTCTCTCTCTCTCCTCTCTCTCTCTCTCTCTCTCTCTCTCTCACGCACACACACACACACACACACACACACACACACACACACACACACACACACACACACACACACACACACACACACAACAATAATACAATAACCGACTGAATAGTACTGAGAAAGTACACGCTTAGGTAGTCTATTCTCTTACCTTTGAAGAGAAGGTTTATTAAAAAAATATATAAAAAGAAAACAGACAAAGACAGAATGCACGCGCGCCACATCTTTTTTTTTTTTTGTACCCATACAGACTTTTTTTTTGTTTGTTTTTTGTTTTGTTTTCACTCTCTCTTGTACTGACTCTTTCTTTTTTGTTTCTCTTCTTGTATGTCCCTTCTCTCCTTTTTCTCTCTCTGACTCTGTCTCTCGTTCTATCTCTCTCTCTCTCTCCTCTCTCTCCGTCTGTCTGTCTCCTCTGTCTCTGTCTAGGTCTATCTGTCTGTCTGTCTGTCCTGTGGTCTGTCTCTGGCTGTCTGTCTGTCTGTCTGTCTGTCTGTCTGTCTCTGTCTCTCTCTCTCTCTCTCTCTCTCTCTCTCTCTCTCTCTCTCTCTCTCTCTCTCTCTCTCTAGTAGAGCCTGTCGATCCTCTCTCTCTCTCGTCTAATCTCTCTCTCTCTCCTCTCTCTCTCTCTGCTAGTTAGCCTGTGTGCATTATAATCAGAGATATGTGTATCTACGTGTGTGTGTGTGTGTGTGTGTGTGTGTGTGTGTGTGTGTGTGTGTGTGTGTGTGTGCTCGTGCGTGCGCGCGTGCGTGCGTGCGTGCGTGCGTACGTGCATGCGTGCGTGCATGCGTGCGTGCGTGTGCGCACGCGCGCGCGCGCATGTGTGTGTGTGTGTGTGTGTGTGTGTGTGTGTGTGTGTGTGTGTGTGTGTGTGTGTCCGCAAGCTCGCGAGTGTGCACGCGTGTGTGCATGTACGCGCCTGCGCGTGTGAGCGCCCATGTCCGTGCGTATGTTTGGAGTGGATGTGCGATAATGCAACCTTGAAGTAAATCTAGCCGCATTCTGTTCTTCAACTACTTAGAACTTCAGTGCAGGGACACGACTATCAGGCGGTGACATAATTACAGGGACATCTCTATGAAGATGGGATAGTAGCACCACCGTTCCCATCAGTAAAGCCACTTTCAGTACAGGAAACCAGCAGCGTAAGTAGCATGGCAGGAAGAGGCGCTGTGAGCAGGAACATTAAGAGCAGGAAGCTGCGTCCAGTGTGGTGCCGCCGCTACTCAGTAAATAGCGTTATATGGTGATGCATTCTTACTTTTTAGGAAATTTGTATGTTTCTGAAAGGGACGGCTAATGGAGCCGAAAAAGCTTCCGTTCATTACGAGAACCTGAAATGTGTTCCAGAGTAAGCTTTTATGGTAGTGTAAGTTTGAGTAGCAGACTGGTCATAGGTACCTATACGAATAATTGATATTCTCGGGTTTCTGTGAGTGTGTGTATTTATATTTCTTTGTATATCATGAAGACAGCAAAGCGCAGCCAGAACGCGCGGGTTGGGGTGGAGGAGAATGGCAGTGGAGGCATCCAAAAGAATGCAGAAGTATTTCTATATTTACAGCACACATACCATTTAGTGGAAATCTAAAACATTCAATGTTATCTTATTCACTTATTTTTTTTCCCTGGAATAGCTTGGGTTAAGCGTATTCTTGTTTTACTCGAAACAGTTATTTCATAGTTGTGACAATTTGAGGGGTTTGCGTCAATATTACCTCTTAATTCTCTCTATTATCATGTGCCATCGTGTACCGGTGGAAATGGAAGACAGATATAAACATCGTATGCATAATATGTGAGAAACTAGAGGGATGAATGAAAATGAGTGACGGATATTTGAATGGTACGGGAAGCGACTGAATGAGCGCCAGTAGGCTGCTCTTCAACCGGCTCTACCTGGGTAGGCAGCCGTTGAGTGAGTGAGGTAGTGTGTTTATTGTAAAGCGCTTAGAGCTTGGTCTGTGACCGATGATAGGCGCTATATAAATACTCAATATAATGATAATAATATTTAATTCACTGGAAGGCGATTTACGAAAAATGCACTCAACAAACGTGCCATTTTTCTTACTTTGAGTACAGGTTTTATGATATATCGATACGGATACCCTGCTATGATGTGCCAAAAAAACAAAAGGTGGTTTGTGATAGTTTTCATTTAAAAGACTGTTCTGACATGTGGCATACGTAGCAGGTAGGTTTAAGGAAGTCGCTACTGCAGGCTGTAATGACCTCAAACCTACTGAGTTAACAAGAACAAAAAAATTACAAATAAATTTGAGACAGCTTCAGGGAAGAAACAAACAGCAGCCAAAAGACAATTTTAATTTTCGTTATCTTTTCACATCTTCGGTGCAGGCAATTGGACAGGTTTATTTAAATTTGTTACGGCAACTATATCGCACACACTCGCGCACGCCCACACGCACACACATGCGCACATCATCATGGTCATCATCATGATCATCATCATGATCATCATCATGATCATCATCATCACCGTTATCTTTCTCTTCGTCGTCAATATATCATCCAAAACGCGAAATAAACATAAACTCTTTGGATTACACTTAATCAATGCATATAAGCTTCATTTTCGTGAAAAAAAACAAAAGTGGCCATAAGTTTGGAGATACTGAAATGCTGTCTGGATGATGAACGCATTCTTGCAGTTCTCTTCCATAGAAATCAGTACAACAAGACAGATGCAATATGCATTGGATGAAAGAAAAAATAAGGCAGTGGATATTTATTCTGAACTGGACGACACAGTGGCAAACATCTTTGGCATCTATTGCAGCAACAGTATTCCATCCTTTTGAATTGACGGAAACTGGACAGTCTGAAGGGATATGATTACAAGCGTCATATCACCCTAGTCAAACATCAGGGTATGAATAAAACATCATTAAGACATTTCCACTTCTTCCACAGTTCCTTGCTAAGCAAATAATCACTGCTCCTCCCCCATGACCACCATCCATGCCTACCCCTACCGCACCCAACCTCTACTCTCTCCTTATTGATATTGTAATCAAAGTAAACAGCGCCATTTCCAAACGTCGTGGAAAAGAAAACGAATACAAGCACATGAGCATTCGCAGAAGAAAAAAAAAGGTCAGCTCTGGTTTGTGCAGCCCTACAATGCAGGATGGTGATTTACATATGATCAACATCATTCATACGACTCGCCGGGTGGGTGCAGTGTTTAGTGGCACCAGCTTGCAAACTTGAGGAACGCGGGTTCTAGTCCCTACTGAGGCATTGACTTGCAGGATTCTTCGACCCCGATGGGCTCCTGTCCAGAACTGATTGTGTTGTGGGATTAAACTGGAAGCCTGAAGCCACACATTCGGGTGTCAACCCACTTCATGGATGCCTTTCCAGCGTTGTTCAAAATTCCTTACAGACACTGCAGGTGGCTGTATCTCGTGGTCATGGTCAACATCAGGCCACACGATAAAAAACGAGCGTCGAGTTAAGCCCAGTCGTATGATCTCAGCCCGTAGTGGTACCCCATCATATAATCTTCGTTATCCATGGCCGAACCTTAGCACGTGTTAATGTCGTCAGTATCAGCAGTACCTGGGAAATGTCACTGGATCAAACAAATGTCCAAAGGAGGGTCGAATGCATTCCATAAAACATTCTTGCCACTTGAAAGAGGTCTGATGAACATGGATTACTTGTTGAAAAACATACAACGTGCCAAATATTCTCTACATAGAAGAAGAAGAAAGAAGAAGAAAAGAAGAAGAAGAAGAAGAGGATGAGGTCTTTATGCCTCGTCTTTGGAAGCCAAGGTGGGAAGAAGAGAGAAGAGGAGGAGGAAAAAAAGAAGAAGAAGAAGACATGAGGGTCTTTATGCCTCGTCAGTAATGCCATATTGGGCATATTTAAATGGACAGAAAAAAAATGGACAGATAAAAAACAAACTTCTACCTTTCACCAGTAATGATATTATTGGCTACCCCCTCTTCTCTCTCTCTCTCTCTCTCTCTCTCTCTCTCTCTCTCTCTCTCTCTCTCTGAACGAAAATACGGAAGATAATACATTTCGTTAGATCGACGACTTTACCCGAAAAGCCAACGAACAAACAAGGAAACAAACACACCAAACAAATAAACAAACAAACCAAGTTTTAGCAACTGTAGCAGCTTTTAGAAAATCTGTTTCAATAGGTTGTGGGGAGCTTGCTTTTTTTTTTTTTTTGTAAGCAACTGTACGTTGAACTAGTGTAGACAAGATGAAACGACACCGCTAGTATGGCCATTCGCGCTCGGCTGGACTGTAAACCATATGCATTTAACTGAATTTTTCTAAAGCTATAAATTAAGATCTGTGTCTACGTGCGAAATGTTCAGATTACGCAGTTATTATTGAACATTGATGAACAAAAAAAAAAAAAAAAAAAAAAAAAACAAAAAAACAAAAAAACCGCCTTAAAGTTCTTAGCATCGCCAATGTGTCTTCGGCTAATTTCTTCACTGTTGAGCCGTCTGTCTCTTACTTGAGGGAGTTTCTGTCTGTCTCATGTCAGGTCCATGGTTGCCGCAAAGTCAAGGTATTCACTCGCTGTAATAGTGTTTTCATGCAATCATTTCTTTAGTGTCAACGACAATCTTTGATTAAATCACCGCCATACTTTGCCGTTTCTTCATTCAAGCAGCAGACTCGCTCTGCCGCCGAATAAGCTCGTTCTCTCCGTATGAGCGCTCTTGTTTATTTCAAAGTTTCAACGAGTTTAAAGAGAATCCAAATGCGGCAAAAGTACAGGCCACGAATAGCAACAACAGCAACAAGCAGCAGCAACAACAAACACCGCCAACAAAACAGCACACACACACACACACACACACACACACACACACACACACACACACACACACACACACACACACAGACACACACACACAGACGCACGCACACACACACACACACACACAGATACGCAAACACACATACACACATACACACACACACACACACACACACACACACACACACACACACGCGCGCGCGCGCGCACGCACACACACGCACATACGCACGCACTCTCGTACACGACAAAGAGAGAGAGAGAGCGAGAGAGAGGAGAGAGAGAGAGAGAGAGAGAGAGAGAGAGAGAGAGAGAGAGAGAGAAACCCAGACCATATATTCAAGCTACATAACACTGTAAGATGTTTGTAACAGAAAAAAATGTTCCCAAATGCTCCCTTTTCTGTTTAATGTAGCTTTTTTGTTCTTTGTTAGCTTTCTGACGTAAAATAGACATAAAAAAAAATCGAAAAAAAACGAGGCTGGAGCCCCCCCCCCCCTCTCCTTAAACACATCACGCGCACGCTCGGACAAGCGCGCGCAAGCGCGCGCACTGCACACACACAACACACACACAAACACACACACACACACACACACACAACACACACACAGGCACACACACACACACCTCCGCACGCACTCACGCACGCACGCACGCACGCACGCACACGCACAAAGCACACACACACACACACACACGCACACACACACAACACGCACACACACACACACACACACACACACACCACACACACACACACACACACACACACACACACACACACACACACACACACACACACACACACAACGTATCGGAGGGTTATTGACTCAAGTTATCTTTTTTTTTTTTAAATAATCCTGCTTTGTTAGCTACGGGCACATCATGCCTGATCGTTGAATGGAAAAGACTAGTTCAAAGAGGCAATCAGGTTTGAGAGACAGGGAAGAATTCGGTCGGTTCATATTCAGACATCAGTCTTTGATCTCAGAGGCAAAATAACTCATTGCCTGGAAACAAGCTGAACTGGCGTTATCACTTATGAAGGTCGGGCGCCAGACATGGTTAATTCTGACGTGTGTGTGTGTGTGTGTGTGTGTGTGTGTGTGTGTGTGTGTGTGTGTGTGTGTCTGTGTCTGTCTGTCAGTCCGTCTGTCCGTCTGTCTCTCTGTCTGTCTGGAGAGACAGAGAGACAGAGACACACAAACAGATAGAAAGACAGAGACAATGACATAAATAAACAGAGAGAGAGAGAGAGAGAGAGACAGAGAGTCAGAGACAGAGACAGAGAGATAGAGAAAGGCAGAGAAGCTTTAATGTTCGATGCTCTCAACTGAGCAAGACATTAAAGCAGGGGGTTTTATATATAAGATTAGAAATCGCATCATAAAAGCATAATAACGAGAACAAGGACGGTAAAACACAATCAGAGTGACAGATGATATTGCTGACTATTCATGTCAGTGTGGCCATGCATTTTGCCATACCGATATGAATTAACTCACACGCGGAGCATCTAATCTAGTTAAGTGACGTTCTGTTCCTGTCCTCCCCACACCCCCCCTCCCCCCCCCCGCCCCACTCTTCCCTCTAATATCTTGTCCCCCACTCTAAGATCCCAATCCTCATCTCTCCCCTTCAACCCTGTCTCCCCTTCAACCCTGTCGAAGAGAGAGAGAGAGAGAGAGAGAGAGAGAGAGAGAGAGAGAGAGAGAGAGAGAGAGAGAGAGAGAGAGAGAGAGAGAGAGAGAGAGAGAGAGAGAGAGAGAGAGAGAGAGAGAGAGAGAGAGAGAGATTCCGTGGACAAATAAATGACATAGGACACAGACATTGTCTCTTTGTTGTCTTTTGTTCACCTCATGCGTTCCGTGCTATTGTAATACAAACTTGTTTACTCTCACTAAATGGCATGGTATTCTATAATCGACTCAAGGCATACGCATATGTGAGTATTCATGCATAGGGGACAATGAATTAATTCGCTCACAGCCATCACACATTGTATGTGCAACCCATGCACTCTTTGTGTGTGTATTCTATATGTATGTGTTACTATAATCATATGAGATACCCATCTGCCAAATGATATGAACACTGCTATAGATAGCAAGACGAATTTGCTTCTGATTACTTAGAAAGTCTCTCTCTCTCTCTCTCTCTCTCTCTCTCTCTCTCTCTCTCTCTCTCTCTCTCTCTCTCTCTCTCTCTCTCTCTCTCTCTCTCGTCACACCTTTGCATACAAATGCGTGTTTGTGTGCGAATGATGTACTCTCTCTATCATCCTGCGTGCCTGCATTTTTCTTTCTTCTTATTTTCTTGTCTTTAAATCTCATTGCATAATCTAACCTAGCAAGGACAGATTGGAAGGATAGGCTCGGCCTAAATTATCAATCCTTGATCGAATAAAAGTTTTCCGAGGTCTGAGCTAGCTCTCTCTCTCTCTCTCTCTCTCTCTCTCTCTCTCTCTCTCTCTCTCTCTCTCTCTCTCTCTCTCTCTCTCTATTAATGGAACATCCTGCCAATCATAGATGGAGATGAATAAAGACCAAGTGAACACGCACTCTACCATAGTACAGGGCAGCCTAGCCTCATTGGCTGTATGTCGAACTTCTTTTGTCTCCAGAGAATAGCCAGTCCATCTGCTATTGTGGTCAGCGTCCAGCCGCCCCAATTAGGTGCCCAGCGATCAATACAGTGCCGTGCAGGAACCGTTTTTGATTGATTTCGCCAGGGTGTTGTTTTTACTCTCTGTCTTTCTGTCTGCCTAATTGTCACTTTGTCTGTTTGCCGGTGTGTGTGTCTGTCTGTCTCTTTTTGACTCACTCTGTGCGTCTCTCTCTCTCTCTCTCTCTCTCTCTCCTCCTCTCTCTCTCTCTCCTCTCTCTCTCTCTCTCTCTCTCTCTCCTCTCTCTCTCTCTCTCTCTCTCTCTCTCTCTCTCTCACTCTCTCTCTTTTATGTGGCCATTGATTTAAGTGATAATACAAGATCAGTCAGATGGGTTTGAGATAGAAAGGAAGGCAGACTCTCTCTCTCTCTCTCTCCTCTCTCTCTCTCTCTCTCTCTCTCTCTCTCTCTGTGTGTGTGTGTGTGTGTGTGTGTGTGTGTGTGTGTGTGTGTGTGTGTGAACATAAATGAAAACTAATGTCATGAGACAAACCATGTCTAAAGAATACCTAAGTAGTTCTCTCTCTCTCTCTCTCTCTCTCTCTCTCTCTCTCTCTCTCTCTCTCTCTCTCCTCTCTCTCTCTCTCTCTCTTTCATCATCTGATCACGAACTTACAATTAAATCAGGTGCGACATTTATTGCGGAAGCATTGATAATTAGGCAGATGAAGGATAGTGAAAAATTTAAGATAATGCATAAAAGAGACATATGAGTAAATAATATCATTCATCGCATGTGGAAGAGATCGGTAAGATACAATGTCATCATTTGATTGAGTGGAAGGTCGACTCAGTGTGACTGCATTATTCTGTGCGTGGGCGTACATAAGAAATGTTACGAATTTA
>JADBJO010003407.1:0-2500 GCA_016801955.1 Conus betulinus
AGAGAGAGAGAGGAGAGAGAGGAAAGAGAGAGATGAGCGAAAGAGACGCAGACATACGACAGACAGACAACGATATACAGACAACAGACAAACGCGGCAGAGTACCACAGGACCTCTCTCTCTCTCTCTTTCTGTCGGTCTGTCTATCTTTTTTACCCTCTACCTTGCCATCTCTGCTTTCCCTGTCCCGGGTAAAGTTACCGAACGGATGATACTGGCACTGGAGGGATGACATCGCTGATGGATGAGAAAGGGGCCAAGGTTGATGCTGCAACAGAGTCAAGCTTCTCTCTCAACGATCCGACTTCTCTGACTTGCAGCCAGAGTTTGACGGCAGACGTGATTCCCTATCGTCTTCTTCGGTTCTCTCTGTACGTCATATCCCTTAAAAGATACACGGAGAGCGTCCCTGGATAAAAATATAGTCCTCTCTTTTCATCCCTTCTTACTAGGCTCTAAAGTTCGTTGAAGTCAGCGAGTACAACCCCTTCATGTAGCTGAGTATCGATATCAGAATGAGATTATGTTTGCTTGGGCCCTTAGGTGTGTTTTTTTTTTTTTATCAAAAACACTTCCTCTTCCGGAGATTAGTTTAAAACAAAGAAACACAAATAGCCTCAGCCAAATGTGGAAATCGTCATATGTCCAGATCTATGCAATACTACGTTTTCTGTTGGTAAAACAGAAAATTACAGCACGCATTTCTTGTAAGCTGGCCTCATCAGCAACCTATTCATTTCGTAGTATCTCTCTCCCTCCCTCCCTCCCTCCCTCCCTCCCTCCCTCCCTCCCTGTGTGTGTGTGTGTGTGTGTGTGTGTGTGTGTGTGTGTGTGTGTGTGTGTGTGTGTGTGTGTGTGACCGCCTTTCATGCTTTCCTGCTATGATAGTTATGGCACCCGTTTTATGCGAGAGTGGATTGATTTTTTGTTGCTGTTGTTGTTGTTGTTGCTTCTTTGGCTTTACGTAGCATTCCGCACGAAGCTGACTTTGACCAAAAACATGTTTTGCATTTTCTTTTTCAGCATCCTCAATATTTAGACTGTTGTATTTTCTTTGAGTTGAAGCAAGAAGTCCTTTACACAGATTGAAGTGGTAGCTTGCATGTTCACGCTTTGTCCCATTTCGGGGCTGTTACAGACTTTGAAAAAGAGCAAACATTTATCTGTTCGTCAGAAACTCTCGCAAGCAAACGTCATCATCACCAATATAACCCTTATCACTATCAACGTTATGTGAATCATTTGTTTTAGAGTAATGTCTCAAACGCTTACGGCTAGAAGTCTGAAATGGACAACATGCTCTCAACCAGACAGCTGTCAGCACGCACCTTACTGAGAAGCTCCCAGGTCGACCAAAGCATAAGCGTACTATCAGTCTCCAGCGGGTTTGGTCAGTGGTCAGCATTCTCATCAGCTCGCTTTGGAGGACACACTGTGTGGTCTGTTGCTAGTTTGTCTTTTGCCATCCTGTTTGATCCCACCAACTACCCAATATATGATATGGCCTAAACAGTTCAGGTGGCTTTTGCAAATTATGAAGGCCAGCGTAGATTCTTTTGAGCGTTCCCTGACTTCGTCTTTGGCGATAAAGTCGACCATAATTAGACAGGGTATTATGGTTCCTTTGGAGCGTTCCCTGACTTCCTCTCTGGCGATGAAGTGGACCATTATTATAAAGGACAGCCCAGATTCTTTGGAGCGTTCTCTGACTTCCTCTCTGGCGATGAAATCAACCATAATTATAAAGGACAACAGTTAGTCTCTTTGGAGCGTTCACTGGCTTCCTCTTTGGCGATGAAGTCAACTATATTTATTCTAAGTATCGCGGGCAAGGATCACAGCTTTTGAGTGTATTATTATCATGTTTTAATCAGAGGCTCACATCTTACACTCCAATAGTCAGTTAACGAGGTTCTTACAATGACTTGCTATTTAGACATTATAATAATTAGCCTTCATCGTTATGCCAGAACCGGAGAGTGATGATACTGTAGTACAGAGATGAAGCTCAAGGATGCTCGAACAGGAAGGTAATGGTCTTGGCAGTTTGCGAGGAAGCTCAAGGACAGTCGGTTCGTCGATTCTGGCCAGCTGTCCATAATTTCACTCTGCTCCATAGACGTGCACTCACCTATTTTCAAACCCGAAACACAGCAGCCATGCTCCCTCCACACAAAGAAAAACATTCGGAGTTGTTAAAGATGCATCGCACTACATGCCTGTACCCAAATTCCTTTATCTTTATGAATACTGTACACGGGGGACTTGTGATTCGTTCCCATCACTTTGGCTTTTGTTCACTAGGCACACGCAGAACACACACAGCAAGATTGGCAGAATCAATGCAGACTTTCCTTTTTCTTTGGACGCCCGCGAGCTGCAAACTCTCAATCCGTTTAATCCGATTAAATAACACACACACACACACACACACACACACACACACACAAATACACACACAAACACGCGCGCGCGCACGCACGCACGCACGCACGCACAG
>JADBJO010003407.1:17500-20000 GCA_016801955.1 Conus betulinus
GGGATGGGGGTGGAGGGAAGAAAGGGTGTCTGGTTGAGAGACAGAAAAAGGGAAAATGAAAACTGGGCCGTTAAAGGGTACACCTAAAAATCCTTCGCTAGCAGCGTATGGGAATAAAGAGAACGACAATTCACATCGGGCTTTCTCTCTGTTTTTGTCTCTGTATCTCTGTCTCGGTCTCGATCTGTCTGTGTGTCTGTCTGTCTGTCTGTCTGTCTGTCCGTGTGTCTCTGTCTCTGTCTGTCTGTCTCTGTCTCTGTCTCTGTCTGTCTATCTGTCTGTCTGTCTGTCTGTCTGTCTGTCTGTCTGTCTGTCTCTCTCTCTCTCTCTCTCTCTCTCTCTGTGTCTCCGTCTGTCTCTGTCTCTCTGTCTCTCTGTCTCTCTGTCTCTGTCTTTCTCTGTCTCTCTGTCTCTGTCTCTGTCTGTCTCTGTCTGTCTCTGTCTGTCTGTCTGTCTGTCTGTCTGTCTCTCTCTCTCTCTCTCTCTCTCTCTCTCTCTCTCTCTCTCTCTCTCTCTCTCTCTCTCTCTCTCTCTCTCTCTCTCTTTAACGTATTTCGCATTCCTCCCTTGCCTTTTTGTTTTTCTCAACGCTTCACAGATTTCACTCACATACGCAGACACAGACACACACAAGCACAGACAGACAGACAGACAGACAGACAGACACACACACACACACACACACACACACACACACACACACACACACACACACACATGCGCGCGCACGCTCGCAGGCAGGCAGGCACGCAGGCACGCACACACACACACACACACACACACACACACACACACGCACACACGCACGCACGCATGCACGCACACACGCACGCACGCACGCACGCACGCACGCACGCACGCACGCACACACACACACACACACACATACACGAGTATGTATGTCTGTATGAATGAATGATTGAACATACATATGTATGCACGTATGTATGTATGTATGTATGGATGGATGGATGTATGTATGTATGTATGTATGTTTGTATGTATGCTTTCACCTTTACCATTGTGCAAGAAATTGATGCTGTAAACGTCATGGCTTCTTCAAAATTGAGCTTTTATTACAGCAATTCAAAATTCACAGAAAAACTTCTGAAGACTCTGGAAGATAAGATAGTTGATTTTGTTCGCATTCATCTCAAGCTAAATTCTTCTACCAATCGAGCGCACATGTTCCTTCCCCGAAAACAGGGCGGCCTTGGTCTATTGAAACCAAGTACCATGTACTACGCCAAACGCATCTCATTCCTGATCTCTGTTCTGAACAGTGATGACCAACATGTCAGAATGGTAGCGCGCAACAGTTTCCATCTCCACATGGAAAAGAGAAAAGTGCCTCACGTAGATCCAGACGACAGCAATTTTGGAGGATATGCCACAGACTCCGAAGGGAAGTTAAGGAAAGGCAGTAAGGTCAACTGGTCACGGTCTTCCTTCGTTGAGCTCCATGAGCTGTGTGTGCGACTGGATCTAAGGCTGGAGTTCGATGAAAACAGCGACAGTTTCGGAGTAGTACTCCCAGCTTCTGAGGATGGAGTAGTTCAAATGCGCTACAGTAATTCTAAACAATTGTACAGCGCAATCAAAAGAATGCAAATGGACAAGGATACACACCATTTTCAGCAGCTGCAACAACAAGGGAGAATCATCCGGGTTTGCAATTCCGGATGCGGAAATGACCCACTCCATAGGTCATCTCACCAACACCAGCGTCAATGACCATATAACCAGGTTCATCAGCAAGGGACGTCTACAGCTGCTGGAGACCAATGCAGTGAACAACATCTACTATCCTGATACTTACCGGAGAGAGTGTGCTTTGTGCGGGTTTCGTTCTGATACAAATTCCCATGCCTTGAATGGATGTCGTCAACTGAGGGGCCTCTACACACAAAGACACGACAGATGCGTTGAGATCATCAGAAAGGAGCTACAGAAAGCTTCATCGACCATCGAAACTCGGTGGCATTCGTCATCGAGGTTTCAAAACCCATTTGACGCATTCATACAAACATGCTATGAGGGCAAATTTCAAAAGTACATGCCTCTTTGCTATGCTCTTAGTGATGCCGATTTAGCACGAAAGTGGTTGTTCTTGTAATAGGTTCACTAGGCATAGTTCATAAAAGAGTGGTTTCAGGGCTTTCAATGTTAGGACTGCCCATAACAAAATGTAAACAACTCGCAAAATACTTGAGCATGTCTGTCATGATTGGGTCTAGGCGTGTTTGGTCAAGGCGGAATCACCTCATGAACCAGCATTGAAACTGACAGATGTTGACTTTCAAACTGTGCTTTAAATAGTATCAACTGGAAAGGACGTGGGGGACAGAGAGAGAAAGAGGGGGGGGGGGGGGGGGGGGGGGAGAGAGAGAGAGAGAGAGAGAGAGAGAGAGAGAGAGAGAGAGAGAGAGAGTGAAAGATAACGTTTATTGATGCGCCTGCAATCTGGACTACTGTGCATTGTTGTTGATTGACAAGTTGA
>JADBJO010003407.1:42500-51378 GCA_016801955.1 Conus betulinus
AAAATCACGTTCTCATGAATCTCTCTTCATCTTCGAAGTTATTTGTCATGTAGTATTTTCTTACTTTCATGGCGTAATGCTCATCTGCACTCACATGTGCGAATCCACACTGCGTACATCCAGACATCATCACACATTCGCGCATACACCGGGAGCGTGAATCACGTAAGAGACCCATTTCCTATTCCTCTACACCTCCTTTCCCTGTATTTGTTTTCTTTGTTCTGCAGTCCCTCTCCGCCTCCTCCCTTCCTAACGGTCTGCTAACCTCCTGACCAAACCTAAGGACTGCAGTATACCTGTCTCAGATTGTCTTTTAAGCTCAGCTGCCCTAATCAAGATACTGACCAATTGACCAATCTTAGTTTAGAAATAATCATTGCTGCCCCTGTGTTATACAACACATGCGTACACTTTCTAAGCTCACCTCTGAAAATAATGGGATTTAACTGTCGTGTTTTACTCTCCCATGAACCGACAGAATGTGACGCGCGTAGTAAGCGTTATACTACATGAAAAAAAAAAAAACAGATTTACCACTCTGCCGAATGCACTATTGCTCGGATATTTGCCTCTCGAAAAAAAAAAAAAGAGAAGACCTAATAGAAGAGATAGTGGGACAAATTACTAGTATCACTGATCCCACGTTTCCTTGCGATTAAGTATGTCCCGCATAGTAAGGACACCCTCAAAGGGTCGTCGTTCATAGAAAAGGCAGGACCATAGAATGAGAATTGTATCCTACCATCAATCGTGAGCTGTACCAGAACATTGTTATCTCTGCACGTCACCAGCCATGACTGCAAGTGAAAAAGAGATACAAGAGGGAGAGACCTTCGTCCAGGACCACCTTTTCTTTGTGAACTGGGCCTGGTGGACCGTGAACAAAGCGGCCGAGCCTGATGCTGTTGACCATGGTCACATACACACCACACCTTTGTATCCCTTCCATACCGGAGCTACGAGTCCCAGAGGGGCGGCATCAATATTTTCTCCCATCCAGTCTTTGCAGCTAGGAAATGGTAGATTCCGTTCAGACTAGCCACAAGCTGTAGAGGGCTCTCCTTTTACCTGTGTCATTGAGTAGTCAGCAAAGCCTGCCCTTCACTATCAAATGTACAATATCACTTCGGAAAAATGTACTCAGGGATGGAGAGCTAAGATTTGTTGTGTACATACCCTTCAAAAGGGCAAGATGTTGTGTTGGATCTCTTGTGAGAATGTTGAACCAAAGAGTTTTGTGTGTGTGTGGTAACGAGAGAGAGAGAGAGAGACAGAGACAGAGACAGAGACAGAGAGACAGAGAGAGACAGAGAGAGACAGAGAGACACAGAGAGAGAGAGAGACAAAGAGACAGAGAGACAGAGACAAAGAGAGAGAGAGATACAGAGAGAGAGAGAGAGAGAGAGAGAGAGAGAGAGAGAGAGAGAGAGAGAGAGAGAGAGAGAGCGTTGCAGAGATTGATATGTTTGTTGTTTCAGTGTAAAAGACAGCGTTCATTAGAGGGTCTCAGGGACACTAAAGGAGCGATCAGATTTGAAAGCACGTTAGGATGTTTACACTGTTCTCAGTCTCGAATGGCTTTCAGTAGTCCCCTTTCTGATTGTTTGATTGTCTGATAGGAATCAAAGCAAGATCAGTTTTTAGAAATGCGGAATCACCCGAGACTTTGCTGTGAGAGTAACTGTTGCATAGCACATGCCTGAAATAATATTTGACCGTGAGTTAAGTATAGACTAACGACAGAAAAACAAAATGCACATTTCTTTTGACTGCATAAGAACCTCTTGAAAAATACAAAAAATATTAGGGTACATAGTAGCTATTTTGTATATGGAAACATGGCTTTGACTGTATGCATTATTAACTTCTAACTTAAGAACTACAACTATGATCGATGTTTTCCTTGAGGGTTTTATGTAATGTCTGAATCGCTTCAATGTATGAAATATTGCTGCTCAGAAGTCGCGATTCTCGAACCCTCTCTCCCGGCGCCATCCACTCTCACACACACAGATACTTAGATGCAAATATACAGAGACACACGCACACAGACAGACAGACAGACCGATCCTCCTAACACACACACACACACACACACTCTCACACACACACACACACACACACACACACACACACACACACACCACACACACACCCAACACACACACACACACACACACACACACACACACACTCACACACACACACACACACACACACACACACACACACACACACACACGCACACGCGCACGCGCGCGCGCAACACACACACACACACACACACACACACACACACAACACACAACACACATGCACGCATGCACGTACACACGCATGCATCCCCCTCCCCCGCACACACACACACACACACACACACACACACACACACACACACAACACACACACACACACACACACACACCTCTTTCACACGATTTCTACCCCGCGGTTCAAACTATATACCTTTTCAGAACAAACAGGGACCATTACTAACGAATGGAGAGAAACCTCTTCTCTGTCTACCTTTGTTCTTTGCTCACCTCACCAGATCAATCATACCACACGCGTTCATTCTATGTTCTATCGCCCTAACAAAAACACCCCATGCAGACGATCAAGGCCGACAAAGTAAGGTGATAAATATTCATAGTTTGTTTCGCAGTAACGACCAAATATCTTCTGGAACCGATAGAACAACAAAGGAAGTGCTAGATTGATCCATTGTCTTTGACCACAGGTCTCATCTCGGTTGGTGGCACCATAGCGTGCTGAGACTTGTGGTCAGAGTGCTGTGTGAATCGTGCTGCAGCTGTCGTTGAGAGGAAGGTTGATTTCTCAGCTGGTACAGAGAGAAATAGGTCGATGTAGAGAAGGAAGGAGACATTGTTGCAGGAAGTGTTCAAGAAGGCTGTATCTCTTGACTAACACCCTCTGAAAGAGAACAAACAAAATCGGTCACCCCCCCCCCCCCCCCAAAACACACACACACGCACACACACACACACACACGCGCGCGCGCGCGCGCACACACACACACACACACATACACACACACACACACACACACACACATTCACACACACACACACACACACACACACACACACACACACACACACACACACACACACACACACACACACACACACGCACGCACACACACACACACACACACACACACACACACACACACACACACACACACACACACACACACACACACACACACACAACACACACACACACACACAAAGCTTCTACATCAAAATTTATACTGAAAAGTTGTTCTCAAAAAATGCCCTGCTCCAAAGAAGTATGTCTACAATCGGAGAGGGACTTTGGAAAACGTGCACAACATATTCAATCCAAAATCTATTTATTCCTTTTCTTCTGATCTTCTAAGGGGTGCGAAAATAGATGAAGGTAACATTGTCAAAAAAAACCAACGTTTTCGCCCATTCCAAAATGGGAACAGTCAAAAGCTATCTTTGACATAGATTATATACATTTAACTAAAAAAGTTTCTCTGAATATTCTGAGAGCGTCTGTATGCACTCATTTAGAAAATGAATACAGTACTCATTTAAAGATATTCACAGATGGCTCCGTATTAGAAAACGAAAGCATAGGAGCAGCATTCATAATTCCGTGCTTAAAAGTAAAAAAGTTATTTTTTCTTGGTAAAAAGTTGTCGATTTTCAGCGCAGAAGTACTTGCTATACTTAAATCATTGGATTTCATTTTAAATTTTCCTATAAATAACAGTCAAGTCCTAGTATGTGCAGACTCTAAAGCAGCAATAAATGCTATCAAATCACCCAACTCTTGCATACGACTTGATATGATGATGGAAATAAATCATGTAATACACCTACTTTCTATGAAAGGCATCACTGTCACTTTTTGTCGGGTGCCTTCTCATTGTGGAATACCAGCAAATGAACAGATAGACCAAGCTGCAAAAAAGGCAGCTCAGAATCTAAACGATGTACAATCTATAAATATTCCTTTAGATCTGTCAGAATGTTTCTCAATTATAAACAAAAAATCTCATGATAATGTTAAAAACAGTTAATGAAGAACTCAAACAATCAGTATTATCATAACTGTATTAAACAAAATGATAAAGGCAATGGGAAAAAGTCATACAAGCATGTCATATTCTCGTCCAGGGAGGTCGAAAGTCTAATCCATAGGATACGTTTAAATTCATTTAAAACAAAGTATTGTACTAATATTAAATGTGTATGTGGTGAACCTATTAGTGTCAATCACTTACTGATTCACTGTTCAAAAGCAAGAGAAACTTTTTAAAAGTTCAGGCATTGCTTGTTATAATGATGGATCGACACCATTACTCTTACCCATGCTTACTAAATGATTATTTTTCACTAGATTCTGTATGTAAATGTTTATTGAGTAGTTCAATTGGTGTTTATCTTTAATTTTTTTTTCTCAGTTATATTCTTTATAGTTATAGTTTTCTAACTGGAATGACTAGAAGGGGATGGGGTAGGGGTGGACTAAATTTATTGCTAGTATAACGTTATATTTCATCATCACACACACTCAATGACATACATACCTAATTATACCAAAAATAAACCCAATCCACCACCAAAAGTTTCAAAACAAAATGTTTCTGTTGATTTGTTAAGAAACTAACTCTCTCTCTCTCTCTCTCTCTCTCTCTCTCTCTCTCTCTCTCTCTCTCTCTCTCTCTCTCTCTCCTGGGAAAAGAAAGATGTGGGAAGGGAATCACGTGTTCGGACTGGAAAAGATGGAGAGCATTCTGAACACGCTTAGGTACCATCAAGCCTGATCACTCTCTTTTAGTCCTTCAGGAAATCCACTTATCAAAGGACACATTCTAGCTGAAACGGCAGACCAGCCACATACTGCCCCCCCCCCCCCCATCTCTCTCTCTCTCTCTCTCTCTCTCTCTCTCTCTCTCTCTCTGGGCTCTCTCTCTCTCGACTTGGAAGGAAGAATGTGTGTTTCAATCTCTGTCTCGGGAAAAAAAAAATACAAATTCGGGTACTAAGAAGTGTTGGACTGCAATGAAAATTGGCAAGACAGTGTGTGAAGGTGTGCTGAAGACGGTGGTATCAATGGTTTTGTTCGATTGACAGTGGCATTGACAGTACATCCTGCTGATTAATTGATATTCAAAGAAGAAAGCAGTGTTGTGATAGGAACTCAGGACTGGATCATTTTCAGTCGAGGCAGTCACGCACAACATGCGGTTTGCACGTGCGCGTTTTTTTCACCTCAGTGGACAGGTAAGGTTACAGGCACAGGGAATTAAACTTTCCTGGCCTTTGACTCTGCCTGTGACAATACTGGTTTGTTCACTGCTGACTGTAGTTGTTTGTCTGGAGAGAACAGGAGCACAGGCACCTGCAATGACTGTTTTTTTTTTTTTTCTTTTTCAACACACACATCAAGGAAAAAAAACTGCAGTTTTGGAAGATGCTCTTTCTGGGCTGAAGCGTTGTTTTGGCATGTGGGCTGTTGCCTACAGGTTTCATCAGATCACGTTCCAAAGAACCTGGTACTCTGAGGCTCTGGACAGTGTGCTGTATGCGAGTGAGGTGCAGCACTGAATCAACCAGCATCAAGGACATGATTGTTTTTTGATATTTTTCCTGTCATGGCTGCTGCTTGTTTCCGGAGACGTAGAGAGTAATCCTGGTCCAACAGATGTGTACAATCGTCAGTACAGACGAGACCAAGCCAAGAATTTCTTTGACTACTCAAACTACAACCAGGCTTTCGACCCAGTCCAGCAACACAGTTCAAACAATTCACAAGGTCCTGATGTCTTCCCCGATTTCCTGTAACACAGGTCCAGAAAAGAATGCTGCACCTTGCAGGTTACCCGTGGACTCGCAGGGAGGCCAACTATCATCCGGGTGCTTACCCATCCGAAGATGGGCTTGCTAGTTCAGTGGACCAACTGCATGAATGGTGTTGCTCCCTTCAAGAGCAGCATGAGAAAAACTAAAACAGCAAACAGAACTTATACTGAGGAGATGCAGATTTCTTGAAGAACAGTGTGACAGCTTGCAGCAATGGAACGATTACCACTGTGACGCTAGCAGGAAAGCTGAAGAGGAGATCGACCACCTGGAATCATTCTCGAGGCAAAAAACAACTTAAGATTTTTTCCACGTGCATGAAGGCCCAAATGAGAGCCCCCAACAGTGCACCCGCAAAGTTGTTCAGCTTCTGAACAGATTTTTCCTGACAAGAAACAATGGACAGTCGATGACATAGAACGTGCCCATCGCACGGGTCACAAGACCGAGGACTGGAACACACCCCAGACCCATCATCGCCTGCATCCACCGCTGGAACGATAAACTCGATATTCTTCAGGCAAACAAGAGCAGGAAAGAAATGGCTGCCTCCATTGGTGTCAGAGTGGCCGCCGACCTTACTCATCGACAGAGCCAAGTTCTCAAGAAAGAAAAGGCAGCAGGAAGAAGCGCCTATTTCTGGAAGGGTCGTCTGCATCACAGCCAGTCTCGGCAGCAAGTCAGGAACCATAGGAAATCACTTCCAAAAGACAGCCCTGTTGACTCTGCAGTCAGAAGAAGAAGGAGCGCGGCAGAAGCTGACAGCAGGAAGACAATGGGGAAGAGACAGTCAGACCCAGAAAATATCTGGTGGTATACCCCAAGGAGAGGACCTGATTCAGCTCGCATCCAGTCACCTCCATGGAGAGCAGACCAGTGGTCAGACCAGCCAGGCAATCTGCAGCCTGAACGGCCATCCACCCCACCCCTATGACATGAACGCACTCCCGACACTCCAGAGTCAGAAGCCGAAGGTCAATAACAGATACCCTTCACCTGCAGAGTATGAGAGTACCAGAGACAGCATAGCTGAAAAAAAGACTTGACAAGCACCAACAAGAAGAGGTCATACTCAGCTCAACTGCTGCTGACAAAGACAATGTTCAGACAACGCATGTTACTGTGGACAGTAACCAGAAGTCCCACCCATCGACCTGTCAGTCCCAGATGTTTTCCACGCCCGCAAAACCCCAGCCTCAACGTAACCCCCAACCAAGGTACAGGCGAAAAATCGACCAGTGGGGGGTGAGACTGGTAGAGGAAGGTAGAAATGACATGTCCCCCAATGCCTTGTTGGTATCCCCCGTCAGTGTGTCTCCTACAGCCCCATCCCACAATGATGATGCCCATGTAGGGAACACATTGGTGACTGACAAAACCCCTTCGCACCATGATGTTCATCGAGCAATAGACGTTGAGCACTCCAACTCCCTGGTACTAACTAACTGAGTGTACCCCAGTGGGTCAATCTGCTCAAATCCCACCAATGTTTTAGAACCGGCACCGACTGTACCCTCACCCTTAGACACTTCAGACAGCAGTTTGACACTTGTGAAACAGGCAGTGGCAGTGGGAACGAAGCAAGGTGATGTAGAGAGCCAATCCCCTGCCATCTTGCAAGCATGTAGCTTGCACAGGTGAAGTCCCACGGCACAAAACTGTTCTGTGGTGACTGAAACTCCCAAAACAGCAGGTCGTCTTACTCGAAGCAAAACGAGGTGCAGACAAATGCAGGTTACAGAGAGCTTTAACCGCATCAGTACAATGGGAAGAGGGAAAGGAGATAGTATGATGGTGGGACAGAGGGAAGAAGGAGGGAAATGGAAGGGGGGGACAGTGGTGCTGGAAGGAAAGGGGGCCAGGGGAGGGAGAGGGGTGAAAGTGTTATGGGGGGAAGAGGGGCAGGGGAGAGTGAAGGGGAGGATGGGGTGATGGGAGGCAGAGGGGGAAGGCAAGTGGAGAGAGTGGTTGGAGAGAGGGGAGGAAGACAGACAGAAGGTATCATGGAGGAGACAAGTGATGGTGGGGGAAGGAAACTGGCGGGGGGGAAGAGAGGGGGAGATGAAAACACTAAATGACGGGGAGGCCGAAGCCGTAACTATATCAATATATGTACGTGGAATTGCGAAGGTTTGATGCAAAAACTGGGATATACCAGACGTTGTGTCAACTCTTTTGTCATTTGATATCTTTTCATTGAATGAAAACATTCATTTACGTGGATACGATTTCATTTTTGCCTTTTATTGATTATAATGTATTTGTGTCAAAAGCCGTTAAATTGTCAAATCAAGGACGCAGCTCAGGTGGAGTGTGTGTGTTTTGTAAATAAGTGGTTGTCACAATTTGTTAAGAGCATTGAAACACATCTGGACCAAGTTATTATTTTGCAACTTGATCGAACGTTATTAGAAACAGATAAGCCAATTTTTCTTATTTGTACATACATTCATCCATATGATAGCAGATACTGGACACAGGCAGAGCATGGGTATGGGATTGAAATCATTGAACAATGTTTGATGGACTTGTATGAACGTTTACGAGGATTTCTACATTATGATATGTGGTGATCTGAATGCAAGGACAGGATGTATGAATGCATCATTACAGAATGAACTGTTTACGGACAATGTGTGGAAATCGGATAAAGAAGATACAGATCAGATGCTTACTCGGCATTCTGAGGATAAGAAATAACAGGTTTGGGCGAGATTTATTGAATTTATGCACAGCGTTTGAATGTATCATTCTCAATGGTTTAAGTAATTATGATTTTGATGCATCACTCACTTTTGTATCGAGCAATGGAGGGAGCACAATTGATTACTTTATAACTTCTAGTGGTTTATGTTTACAGAATTATATTAGTTCTTTAAATATTCTGTCCTCTGTTGATTCATCACATTTACCTGTTTGTATCAAACTGTTAACCACCCTGAGTTCTCAGGCAAACGTGGACAGCCAAGGTAAGAAAGCAAAAAAGTGGATGGAAAAGCAATGTTGGGATA
>JADBJO010003407.1:53160-55660 GCA_016801955.1 Conus betulinus
AATGAAGAACTCAGACAATCAGTATTATCATAACTGTATTAAACAAAATGATAAAGGCAATGGGAAAAAAGTCATACAAGCATGTCATATTCTCGTCCAGGGAGGTCGAAAGTCTAATCCATAGGATACGTTTAAATTCATTTAAAACAAAGTATTGTACTAATATTAAATGTGTATGTGGTGAACCTATTAGTGTCAATCACTTACTGACTCACTGTTCAAAAGCAGAGAGAACTTTTTAAAAGTTCAGGCATTGCTTTGTTTATAATGATGGATCGACACCATCACTCTTACCATGCTTACTAAATGATTATTTTGCACTAGATTCTGTATGTAAATGTTTTATTGAGTAGTTCAATTGGTGTTTATCTTTAATTTTTTTTTCTCAGTTATATTCTTTATAGTTAGTTTTTTCTAACTGGGAATGACTAGAAGGGGATGGGGTAGGGGTGGACTTAATTTATTGCTAGTATAACGTTATATTTCATTATCACACACACCAATGACATACATACCTAATATATACCAAAAATACATCCAGTCTTAATCACTTTTAGTGGCAAGACTTTAAACTGAAGAACAACAACAGCAATACACACACACACACACACACACACACACACACACACACACACACACACACACACACACCACACACACACATCTTGTCACATTTTGGGGGTGGAGTGGTAATTCTTACCTTTATTCATTTGTTTGTTAGTAATCGACCTTTCTTAACTGTGCGCATCGGTAGTTCAAGTGAATAGGATATTATTACTATTATTATTAGGCAATCCGAAGCGTTCTTCTTCTGTGTCTCAACCCAATCCACCACCAAAAGTTTCAAACAAAATGTTTCTGTTGATTTGTTAAGAAAACTAACTCTCTCTCTCTCTTCCTCCCTCTCTCTCTCTCTCCTCTCTCTCTCTCTCTCTCTCTCTCTCTCTCTCTCTCCTGGGAAAAGAAAGATGTGGGGGAAGGGAATCACGTGTTCGGACTGGAAAAGATGGAGAGCATTCTGAACACGCTTAGGTACCATCAAGCCTGATCACTCTCTTTAGTCCTTCAGGAAATCCACTTATCAAAGGACACATTCTAGCTGAAACGGCAGACCAGCCACATACTGCCCCCCCCCCCCCCCCCCCCTCTCTCTCTCCCCTCCTCTCTCTCTCTCTCTCTCTCTCTCTCTCTCTCTCTCTCTCTCTCTTTCTGTCTGTGTGTGTGTGTGTGTGTGTGTGTGTGTGTGTGTGTGTGTGTGTTTCTGTGTCTGTCTGTGTGTCTGTCTCTGTCTCCCTGTGTCTCTTTGTCTGTCTGTCTGTCTGTCTTTCTGTCCGTCTGTCGGTCTGTCTGTCTGTCTCTCTCTCTCTCTCTGTCTCTCTCTCTCCCTGTCTCTCTCTCTCTCTCCCACTCTCTCTCTCTCTCTCTCACTCTCTCTCTCTCCTCCCCCCCCCCCCCCCCTCTGTCCTTCTCTCCCTGTCTCTCTCTCTCTCTCTCTCCCCCTGTCTCTCCCTCTCTCTCTCCTCTCTCCCTCTCTCTCTCTCTCTCTCTCTCTCTCTCTCTCTCTCTCTTCAAAGACACTACAGCAGGCTTATAATCTATCACAGTCCACAGTGGACGGTGTTTCCCCTTTGGTAAGTGAACTGAAACTCACCATCAGGGAATGGATGTACCAATAATTTGTCAACAAGAGAAATGCTGCACAGTTAGGCTCAAACACTCATATCCCTCCATAGATATATTTCAGAGCATGGTATTCCATGAATGCACAGACATCTACTATTCCAGACATGACTAGAATGTATTCAGTACTAAATGACTTTTTAGGTGCTTCTAATTATGTGAAAACAAACATCACAAAATCAGAAACGATTCCTGCGGTGGTTGCATTAACAGACCGGAAGTTCTACGGAAGTTCTTTTTTAAGAGCTCTGGAATTCAAAGACGACATTTACATTTGTATGCATCGAAATAACTGGCCAAAGATAACTTTACAATAATGCAAAATGAATAAAATGAAATGTAATGTATCCCTCCCTCCCTCTCTCTCTCTCTCTCTCTCTCTCTCTCTCTCTCTCTCTCTCACACTCAACACACACACACACACACACACACACACACACACACACACACACACACACACACACACACACCACACACACACACACACACACACACACACACACACAGGTACAAAACACACACACAAACACATAGGCGCGCGCGCGCGCACGCACACATGCACGCACGCCCCTCCCCCCCACCACCCACACACCACAGGCATGTACGCACCTCTCACCTCTCTCTCTCTCTCTCGCTCTCTCTCTCTCTCTCTCTCTCTCTCTCACACACACACACACACACACACACACACACACACACACACACACACACACACACACACACACACACAGAAAAGGAAAGGAAACGATCTGCTAACCTCCAGGACCAGTACATCTATGTCAGATTGTTAAGAGATAAAAAAAAAATCTGCTGCCCTGGT
>JADBJO010003407.1:78160-83160 GCA_016801955.1 Conus betulinus
GTGTGTGCATGTGTGTGTGTGTGTGTGTGTGTTGTGTGTGTGTGTGTGTGTGTGTGTGTGTGTGTGTGTGTGTGTGTGTGTGTGTGAATAGGATATCAATTCGTTTCTCCATACGCCATGCCATCAGGTGTTCGCATTTCTAAGCCTACGGATCTTTTAAAAGCAAACAAATGCACCTTTACACAGTGGAGTGCTGCATTGCCGAGTCCTCATTGTTCTGATCATACTGAACAATAGATTAAATTGGCGAGTGAAATGATTCTGAAATCTCAGAGTGAGAGTAACACTTAGGCTCATATAACTTTTGTCAAAGGCAAAATACTGCAGTTTGTGCTCGCGATCGCGACATGCAGCAACACAACTGAACTTTGTTGAAAAATAAACATTCACAACAGCCACAACAATCCCATTATATGTCTACCTTTCTCTGGTAGCTAAATGCCCCTTATCCTGAATACCACTATGCTGTTTTATCCACATTAACCTTTAGCTGCAAAGTAGCAGCTACACATGAAGACTGTTATTCAGCGCTTGTAAGCCAGTGACAGTCTCTGAAAGTAAAACTACATAATCAGCCAGAAGTAGTATAGATAATTCAAAATAATCAGACGTAAAACCTTGCACCATGTTTCTCACCTTTTATGATCCCTAATGCTAGCTCTTTAATAAATAAAGAAAAGAAAACAGGGCTAAAAGGGTCTCCTTGTTTACTCTATACGGGTACATGTAATGTAATCTGTTATATTACTTCCGCATTTCATTCTGGCTTTGACGTTGTCATACTTACTGCGAATGCATCCGAATGTTCATCCTTTGATGACATTTTTTTTTCAATATGATGGAACACAGTAAGTTTTTTTTTCCAACAGAATCGAAAGCCTTTTCAAAAACCAATGAAGGCTACTTACACTTAACGATTAAAACAATACTGTTTTTGTGCGAGCGCCAATAATGTAAATATGTGATCGATTGTATAATAACCTTTTTTTTTAATCCTACTTGATATTTACCTGTCGTATTATGTTCTTTTATTCATTCCTTCAGATTGCTATTTATAATTGCGCTGTACATTTTTCTGCTCGTGTCACACCGTGAAATGCCTGTACAATTGTCTGCATCGTTGATTTCACCCTTCTTAAACAAGGGTTGAACGATAGAATTGGTCCAGTCGTCTGGGAACACGACTTTAAGTACCAAATACACACATATCATGTCTGTCTGTCTGTCTGTTTGCCTGTTTGTCTGTCTGTCTGTGCGTCTGTCTGTCTGTCTATCTGTCTGTCTCTCTCTCTCTCTCTCTCTCTCTCTCTCTCTCTCTCTCTCTCTCTTCTCTCTCTCTCTCTCTCTCTCTCTCTCTCTTCGTGCGTTCATATATATACATATATGTGTGTGTGTGCATATATATGTATGTATATATATATATATATATATATATATATATATTATATATATACATACATACATACATACATACATACATACATACATACATACATACATACGTGTGGGGGGGGGGGGGGGGGGGGGGCGGGAGAATGAAACAGCTACATAATCAAACCCAAGAAACATGTAGCTTTAAATCCAGTGATAACTATAAAGCAAACGGGGGAAGTCACGTCAATGACAGACAGAGACCTCACACTGACATTTTGATTTTAGATTTAGACGTACAGGAACTTCCATCATGGAATCCCACAGAAGCGAACCCAAGGAAGGGAACGCGACTGCTCTTGTGGTATTAGTCAGCTCGCTAAAATTCCAGTGAAACTGCACCATCCTTGTATGAACCCAAGTTGATTAATTTAATGACTGCTTGCCTACTGACTCGGAGATGAGTTTTGTGAGACCGTAGAGTTTAGCAAATGCAGTTCTATAGTAGAAACGCGCCGTTCTGGGTGATATTATGACACAAAGCACAGTTTGCTTCCCCTAGAAAAATGTGGAGATTTTGTGGAAAAGAAATGCTGCAATTAAGATGCAGGTACTAAAGCAGGAATAGGAACCTTAATTCACTTTTAAAAAAAACAAAAGATTATATGAACTGTTAAAATCAGATTTCAATTTTGGTGTCCATTTTTCAGCAGGGATAGCTCACAGGTTTTGCAAGCTGACATCAGAAATGGGTGGCATTTGCTTGTGATACTGCATGTACAGACAGTGTATGGGTTTCAGCACTAAGCGAATACGGTTTCATGATTCGACAAAAGCTGCAGACCCATATGTAAATGGGTTCTGAATGTCCTCTATCTAAACATCTTTCTTTTTCGTAAGCGTTATATGAGACAAAACACAGCGTATACATTGCTCTTTGAAAAAAAAACTCTTTATCCATCAGGGTTTTAGTGATACTATGGTTTAATATTGTGAAAATTAAATTATAGCAATAACTTCATACTTTTACACATCTTCAAATACACGTTAAAAGTGTGTGTGTGTGTGTGTGTGTGTGTGTGTGTGTGTGTGTGTGTGTGTGTGTGTGTGTGTGTGTGTTACTTTTTCTCAAAGTTATGCACCGAGTCTTTAACCCTTTTCTTCAACCCAGCAGCATGCAAGCGTTTAATATATAAACCATTTATAGCTTTTTAAATGTAAGGAAATAAATAAATGGTAATCCGAAAACTTTATCTATTATTTTCCACTGAGACTCCAGGTCAATATCCAGAGGCTTTTAATCAACAAATGTGGACATACTTCAGTGAATGTTTGCAAATATTCCTAACAGACACTGCAGAAGAATGTCCACCAGCAGTGGCCTTGATTCCCCGATTATCTGTCCAGGAGAGGACATCGGAATCAGTGAAAGTGAGTCAGCATGTCTGCTCCTGCAGAATGCTACAACATGTTTACATTTTTATTAGTCAGAGCAGAGAGAGAGAGAGAGAGAGAGCGAAAGAGAGAGACAGACAGACAGACAGACATAGAGAGAGGGGGGTTGTGGGATTTTGTGGTGGTGGTAGGCGGGGAGCCGGGGGGCACTGGAGCCATGTGCGCTTTATCGTCATGCAAAGGCTCCGGAACGGGAGGAAAGGCTTTGGATGGGAGTGTGTGTATGTGTGTGTGTGTGTGGGCGGGGGTGGGGGAAGGGCGGGGAGGAGAGTGGGCGGGTGGGAGCGGGAGATGTTCGTTCCCCTACACCCTGCCCTCTCGCTTGTCCTCCCCAATTCGATCAGTGTGTCTACCTAACCTCTTACCCCCCCCCCCCTCCCCAACCTACCCCCTACCAAATTCCTAGGATATCCCTCTACTCCCCTCAATATCTCGTCTTTGTAAATGTGTAGTGACCTACAACAAAAAAGTGTGTGGACGAAGAATCCTCTTACCCCACTTCATCCCCGCTTCCCCACTTCACCCCCCCCCCCCCCCCCCCCCCCCCCCCCCCCCCCCCCCCCCCCCCCTTTGATCTATATCTTCTTCCAGATCAACTGGCTGGCTCAACTTCCAGAAATACAAAGCCTTGGATTTCTTTGCATTGCTGTTGTAAGTATTTCTAATGATCTCGGATTTCACATTCTTGTCAGACAGGAAATTTGCCAACGTGCAAGGAAATCTTGAGAAGAGCCTTAGGAAAAGAGTGGTGCTATGGAGTGAAAAAAAAAAAACACACTTCTTATCGCTTAGAATTCATTTTACACCTGTGGATGCCCTTTCTTTTCAGTCCACTAGGATTGGTTCGTTAATCGCTCTCTCTCTCTCTCTCTCTCTCTCTCTCTCTCTCTCTCTCTCTCTCTCTCTCTCTCTCTCTCTCTTATCGTCAATGTGTCAGTGTCTACAGACCCCTCCCCCCTTCTTCAGAGGGGGGTGTGGCCTATGGTGAATAAAACAACTTTGTTTCCGTTTTCCATCTCTCTCTCTCTCTCTCTCTCTCTCTCTCTCTCTCTCTCTCTCAAATCTGTCAAATACTACGGAAAACTTGGCCATCTAAGGATAGTTGTAGACTTGGGTATCTGTAACTTAATGATTTACATAGAAACGCATCTGATGTCTCACATATTTTAGCAGATGCTGGAAAACAATTTTTATGTCTTTCGATTCACCAATTTACATCTGTTTTAACGAATTCTAAAATTACATTTCCATTTGTGAACAGTTTTATCCGCAAAGATGCTAAACATGAAAAAAGTGCGTTGTGTGCATCAACCAAAGTACAAGATTTAAACGATTCGAACCTTTTGACTACCACGGTGATAAAGCTATTTGGATACAAGTTAATTTCAAACGATTCAAACCTTTTCTTTTTTAGGGTTACATATGCCAAAATCCGACTGAACATGTCAGTTAGACTGACAATTTCACTTAGATAACAGAAGACATTTCAGATGAGTTGACATTGTGATATGGTTTTAACGTTGATTGCTTAAAATGTTCCCAAACGTGAGTCCAGTGATATGAATTACTTCAACTTGCGCAGTTACTTGACATACCAGCGAGAGCAGCATTAACAATGAAACTCTTACTGATCACATTTACAGCACACCAGAGAAGCCTGTTCACTATTAAGTAGTTGTAGTTCTCACTTTCCAGTGTACTTCACTTACTCTGAAATAGGACTATCAATTCCAAAAGATACTCATGGATACAAGCGTTCTATTAATTTTGATAAAGTTCATATATGGATAGTAAAAACAGCCAACACTGTGTTATTGCAAGTTTTCGGTTTCTTTAAAAAAAAAAAAAAAACCTCCCTCAAGCTAGAACGCAGAAGACTGCCGACGGCAGTGAACAGCCTTTTAAAGCAAAACGTTGATAAAGTTCATGTTTGAATTTAAAAATCTGATTAGACCTGGGGTGTCTGCTATCACTTTTAAAACAGATGAAGAAGCCAATATCTACGGCAGTCTTGCTGTTGGCACGCCTGGACTTGGGATCCTAGCGAATCAAAAGCAGCCCTAGCTTACCATGGCTATCAAAAGATGTTCTGGACGCAAAGGACCTGAGAGATTTCCTTCTGTGTACGGGAACAAACAGAGGACGTCCTGGCTTAAGAAATCGTGTCAGCTATC
>JADBJO010003407.1:85660-90660 GCA_016801955.1 Conus betulinus
TTTGCTTATAACTTTGAGTATATTAAGAGATTTTCTTGCTTGATTTATTATATGTTCCAAGTGAAAATTCCAAGAAAGATTTGACATAAGATGCACACCAAGGAATTTAATCTCAGAAGTGTAGCTCAATGTCGTATTATGTACTTTGAAGTTAGGAGTATTGTGAGCAGACCCTCCTGCATCAAATAACATCATACCGGGATTTTTCAGCCGACAGGCATAAGCCATTATCAGACATGAAGTTCGCAATGTTGTCTAACTCTCTTTGATATATTCTCTTATGTAATTAACAGATCTTTTGATGTGTGTTCTTTTTAATGTAGCGTTCAACCACAAGCAGATGTCGTCCGCATATTGAATTAAGCTAAAGTTTTTTGAAATGCATTTAGGTAAATCATTAGTTAAAATATAAAGAGAAGAGGGGCGATCACAGAGCCTTGAGGGATACCCATATCTAGTAATCTTTTGGATGAATAAGTATTACCAATTCTTGTCTGAATACTTCTGTTGGTCAGGAATGTTTTAACAAATTTATAGATATGACCAGAGAGACCTATAGTTTTTAATTTATATAAAAGCCTATCATGCCAAACTTGATCAAATGCCTTGCTGATATCGAAAAATGTGGCGAGAACGTTTTGTCTTCTTGCAAACTGGTGTTTAATTTGCGTAGTTAGCTTTACAAGATGATCAATAGTAGACCTGCCCTTTCTAAAACCAGCCTGGTTTGCAGGGATAATGCCATTTTTTTCACAATAGTATGTCAATCTGTTTAGAAACAATTATCCCCATTAGCTTACAGACATGAGATGTAAGAGCTATAGGTCGATAGCTATTTGTGTTTGTCACTGATTTTCCATTCTTTTAAAATGGGAACAATAAACTGAGTCTCTCCATATGGAAGGTATGTCCCCTTCAATCCAACATTTATTGATAATGTTGGATTGAAGGGGACATACCTTCCATATGTGTGTGTGTGTGTGTGTGTGTGTGTGTGTGTGTGTGTGTGTGTGTGTGTGTGTGTGTGTGTGTGTGTGTGTGTTTCTGCTGCCTCATTTCACGAGCTGTTCCAATAGCATAAAACCTATGTTACTCATTCTGGCTCCCTCTCTCTCTACACAGAGAGAGAGAGAGAGAGAGAGAGAGAGAGAGAGAGAGAGGAGAGGAACGTTAAAAAATACCAGTATTTAGATTTCAACTCTCAAGAACATGCAGGTGTTTCTCCATTTCCAACATAAGCAGAACAAGCGAATGGCACCGGCTTCCATCCTCTGCATGTCAATCTGCCGTCAAGCTGTGGATGCTGCCCGCACATACAGGAAACACGGGGACTGACCCATCATTCAGACCACAGAAATAGCCCCAGACCACCCCGCAGTCTCCCACAACACTCTGTTTTGATTCCATCAGTCACGCGACCAGAGGGCTTGGACATACATATGACACTTCGTCGTCCCTACAACGCTGTGGTCAGTCCAGTCCACCAGTGTGTATTGGGTTATGTTATACTGTATTGCTTTGAACTGCACTCACAATGGCCATGTCAAATTTGCCTCCGAAATTCAAATCTGTCTCTAAGTACAAACATTCTGAAAAAAAAATGTGGGCTGATTAGAGTGAATCTCTGTTTATTGTCTGCAGAGGAAAAACGTGAAAGGGGTAAGCGACTTTAAACAATCACCTCTCTGGCTTAAAAAATGAAGAAAAAGACAGAAGCTGCATAACAGGTTAAAGCTCCACACACACACACACACACACACACACACACACACACACACACACACACACACACACACTCACTCACACACACACACACACACCACACACACACACACACACACACACACACACACACACACACCACACACACACACACACACACACACACACACACACACACACTCTCTCTCTCTCTCTCTCTCTCTCTCTCTCTCTCTCTCTCTCTCAGTGTGTGCGAATGTGTGTGTGTGTGTGTGTGTGTGTGTGTGTGTGTGTGTGTGTGTGTGTGTGTGTGTGTGTGTGTGTGTGTTTCTATCAGTCTGTCTATGAGATGTCAAATAAGACGTCAGCGCCCTCCACATTAATTGGACGCACACGAATCCCTACCCTCAACTTCCCTAACCCCATTCCTTGACAATATTCCTCACTCTTCATCCCTCTTCCCCACCCCTTCCTTATCCCCGTTTTCAGTCCCCCCAAATCATAAAACAGGGCATGTTTTTCATGGTGGCATCTCCTTGCACTGTTTCACCAGTAACACCAAAACCTCTGCTGCCAAGGGGAAAAACGGGTAAACACCACAGTTGGCTGTCAGTAGAAGAATGACAGTTCCCTGCATGCAGCCTTCGGGGAGGCATTGTTTTGTGCGTTTGTTTATGACTGCCAAGTAGAATTAGCGGAATATGAAGGGAACGTTATGGCCGCAAATGTACATGTCACATTGTGTTTGAATCAGGCATTAGTTCTGTTGTGTGCTTTTAGATGTATTTTGGCTTGGCATGGCAGAGACATGGAACAGATTTTATCTATAAGTTATAATATCTGTATTGACCTGAAAGGATTACTGTACCATTTGTCTGGCGAACACAAAGGGGAGAATGTCTTTGACTATCAATCGTTTGCCGAGTCAGTTCTGACATCTTGTAGTTTGTGGATACAGAAACAGGCACAGAGATACAGACTTTCAGTCTTGTGAAGGAAGTTTATTCCCCACGCACGCACGCGCGCACACACACACACACACACACACACACACACACACACACACACACACACACACACACACACTAACTAACTAACTAACTAAGTAACTAACTTACTAACTAACACACACACACACACACACACACACACACACATCAACGCACGCACACACACACACGCACACACACACACATTAACGCACGCACGCACACACACACACACACACACACACACACACACACACACACACACACACACACACACACACACACACACACACATACAGAGATAGTGTGAGAGGGGGGAGACGCACAGTCAATTATAGTGATGGAAAGAAAAAAAATCACAAAGAAATAAAACTCAAAGGTTAGGTTATATACAGAACCAGAGCCGCTGACAACATTATCTATGACTATAACGGGGGCGGGGGGGGGGGGGGGGGGGTCGAGGGGGTAATTGGAGGGGAGAGAGGGGGGAAAGGGTTGGGGGTCAAAGACAGACATCTCTCTGTCGTCTCCTCCCCTCAGTCGAACGGAGTGATAAAACTCGAGACCCCCTTTCTTCTGTGTATTAGCAGGTGTCTTCGGCATTACTGTCAGGGAAGATGAGAAGAATTCTTTGCTCTAAGCACTTACAATCCTCTGTGTGTGTTGTGTGTGTGTGTGTGTGCAAGAAGGTATTCGAAAGAGAGCGCAAATTTACAGAGTGTTCTACGAAATACCTCCTTCAATATACCAGTTTGGTTTCCATCGCGTTTGGAGAGTGTTCTGGACACGTTTTTTTTTTTTACGAGAAATGTGTTTATCATCTTTTAAAATCGAAGGAGGAGAACACCAGCTCGTTGTTGTTCTTCGACTGACGACTGCCTGACAATCCCCTGTGACACACAGTGACACGGCTGTGTATCGTAGAAAGTGCCTGTCGCAAGTTACACGGGAGAGGAAGAGAGCCAAGGCCTACAGAGGTTGGAGAGAATAGCAAAAGGCAAGTGTGTCTGCATCCACTTCTGGACTATTTCTTCCAACACCCCCCCAGTTTAATTTACAACACGGGAAAGATGACTGCGTCTGACACATTCCCTGACAATGACCCCGCTGACAGTCCTGTGTGTGAGATGAATACACCGGCGACGCGCTCCAGCAGAACATGTTGTGTGTCACAGACCCAGAGGCAGTGATGGTACCTCAGACTGATCTGACACTGGAACACGAGGGTGGCAGTCGTGTTGATGTCATCGATGTGGTTGCAGAAAAAGACAGGGGGTGTTTTGACCAACCCTCTGTCCAGTCTTCAACTCAAACCGACAGTGTGTCAACGCCAATGCAGCACTCTCGTCATGAAAATGGGGACTGTGTGAACCGCCCAGCTGATACTTTTAAACAACAAGCTTCCGGACTATCATATGAAAATTGTAGAGAAATATTTGAGTATTTGCAAGAAACATCGAAGAAAATTAACAAAGCGCAGCGGATCTTCCAACTGGATGATAAGTCATCAGCTGGTTCAAAAGGAACCCAGACTGACTACCACTGAAAACACTGACATAGATAAATCATGATGGACAGCAGGAACATTTCCACTTGTCCCCCTAATGGTCAAAGTGGTGTACCGCGATCTGGCTTCCATGTTGCATGTCCAGCACTACATATATCAAATGTTGTTCATGTTCATTTCTATCTCGATGTCTCACTCCGCCCCCTTACCACCCCCCTCCCCTCCTGATGTGTCTATGGGCCAAAAACCAAACGCATCAAACCATTCGTATTCGTATTCTCTCTCTGTGCGTGTGTATGTGTGTGTCTTTGTGTGCCTATCTGTGTGTGCGCATACGCAAGTATGCGCGTGCGCGCGCGCGCGCGTGTATGTGTAAGTGTGTATGTTTGTGTGTGACTCAGATTCAGACTCAACGCAGATTTTAATCGTCATGAGAACCCTTACGGATCTACTGTAGAAACACAACATGGCATTTTTTTAGAAATTATTATTAATGGCTAGGCCATAATTCACGTGGATCCTTATATGAAGCCATTATTGTCGTTTCAAATCATGAACATATTTTGCAATATGAATTTGTTTGTCATTATTACGTAGCATATCACTTATGCATACTTCTTACAAGTTTGAATTTAGCATATCTTTTCAAACCTGTACTTTTAGCCTCAGTCGTAGCAGGTTTTTTTTTTTTTTTAATCCAGAGCAGTTGTTCAGAAAACGAATTTTATCATCCACCACACCACATGCTGAGCACTTTTAAAGCATCAAAAGTAATACTGCTCACTACTATTCGTGGTTTCTTC
>JADBJO010003407.1:103160-153160 GCA_016801955.1 Conus betulinus
CCCCGTATGTTTTGATATTCAGGGTTTCTTGTGTCGTGATTTTGTGTGAAAGGATGATTAAATTATGAAGCAACTGAATGGACTGATTATTTTTTATTAAGGTGCGACTTTAACGAATTATTGATAATATGTAGACATCTTCAATGGTGCATTCACGTTCATTGAAGGGGATAGCTGAAAATAAACATTTTCAGACGTTTACCTCGACATTATGAACATTACCCGTCGTCATCGTCGTCGTCGTGGTCGTCTTTGTCGTCGTCCGTCGTCCGCGGTCGTCAGCGTCTATAGAGTCGATCATCATCATAATAATCATCATCATCTCATCACCTTTTGGACGGTACGTCATAGTGATTAGTGCCATCTCCTGACTCCTTCACAGCAGCTGAGCTAACACTCATGAGTCTCTGTTACCAATGGACGTGAATAAGGATAAAGGCTTTCTGACCTCGACACAACGTTTTCATCCAGGACTTTTAACTTCTGTCCGTCGGTGGGGGCTTCTGACACTTCAGCTACATTGGCTCGTGTACGACAGCTGTGTCCTTGGTCGCTCTCTAAATCATCTGTGAGTACACAGCGTCGGGGTCTATGTCCTCTAAGTTACTGATCTGACATCCGGATTAACACTGTTACTGATAGGACAGATGCCACTTTTAGCAATGACAGGCATTATGTGTGCGTGTATCAGCACAACGTACTGCTTTACAATTTAAGGACACGATGGTAACTTTGTAGTTGTTTTCCCGAGGTTTATCGCGTGAGCGGGGGGGGTTTGGTATGTGCCTGGTTCACTGAAATGTTTTCAGTATATGGGTTACCAGTAATGTGAAGGTTCGTGGTGGTTTTTCTTTCGTTCAGCACAGTAACTACACGGATTTCCAGGTGCATGTTGAGTTAGGCCCACTCAGTCCACACAGGTAGAATTATGTCGTTTCATACAGGTCTTTCCGTCTGTCTACGTGTGGCTCATCCTGTTTTCTAGTAATGGTACTGAAGATGTTCGTGGTTCTTCAGCTTCTGATCGACTCGAAGCAAGATCTCCGCACGCTTGCTTCTCTGCTTCTTCTCTCCTATGCTTCGTCTGCTCCTGTCAAGGCTACCACCATGACTCTTATTGCATATGTCTGTCACTGTTCTTATCTACTCTCTCACTCTCACTCTCACTCTCCTGTTACTCTCTCTACTCATATCTCTATCTCACAGCCTGCCCACCTGTCGCCCATGTGTGTGTATCCGCTCCCACCTCCCCGACTACAGCCAATCACACGCTCAGCATCCGCCACTCTTTTTCTTTTATTGTCTTTGATGTCAAATATTGTTGCCTAGAACATCATCGTTCATAATGAATGACACAGTACAATTTTTTTGTTTTGGGCCCCCCCCCACCCCTCTTGCACTTGTTTTCCTTCCCACCACTGTGTGATAGTCGTGATGAATGGAAGTGTTTTTCAGCAGACTGGAAATGACTGGGACTTGCAAAACGTGACATTCAAGAGACAAATACTTTTCGACTATCGGATCTTTTACAAAAAAGACAAATGAATGTGACAAGTACACGACGTGAGGGAATGCGTTGTTATCTGCTGGCTGAAGAAATAAGAGTGGGGAGGGTGACTGTGATTTCATCGAAGGACTGATCTCCCATTGCGATTGCCTCTCGTCCCTGAAACCTTGGTAAGTACACGTGCCTGTTATGTTAGTCCTATGTTTGCCTGGTGTTTCTGCGTACGGCAAAACACGGCTGTAATCCTCTGGGGTTGACAGGCTCCAGTCCGGCACAGTCCTTTTGCTTTCAAAGGTGTTTACACTCCACAGGGCAGTTGAGAGAGCTGGTTTTTTAATGATTTAAAACGATCCTGGCGTGAAGAATGGGCAGAAGACCGAGCGCGAGAAGCTTCGTTTTAACCTTTCTGGACGGAAGAGAAAGCGAGAACCAGGTACTGTCATTGGTTCTGGATGAACCCAAGAGAGAAAAACTTCAGGGGAACAAGCAAGATCATTGGTGGTTAAAGAACTTATACGGAAAGAACAAACAGCACAAGCCGCATCACGCATCTGGCAAAACTGACAGACACATCAACGTGAAGAAGTGGACCTGTCAAGTTCAAGTTCCACCGAAGGCTTCGGCTGCTAAAGGAAATGACCTTGGCAAAAAACTAATCTGAGCAATTGTAATGACGGTGCCATTTTAGTCCTTGTAAGGGGAAGAGGCTTAGGATGAGTAGAGAGGGGAATTGGAGAGTAACAAAAAGGGGTGGTTTTAGTTAAGTGGTGGTGGGGAAGAGAGAGAAGAGAGATGGAAGAGAAAGGAGAAAAGGAAACGAGAGAGGATGGAAGAAGAAGATTTGATAGAGAGGATATGAAGAGAGAGAGTTCATACGAAAAGCAAATAACAGGGTGAGCGATAAATCAACCAAAATGAATAAAACAAAGTATATGACATAACAAAGGACAAAGCACGTTTAGACACCTCAAGGGTTTTCCCGACAAGTATGACAGAATGTACAAGTGACAGGTCAAGAAAAGAATGTATGTGCATAGTGTCCCTGTCTGCTAAACAAGAGTAAGTGTAGTGAGAGTTAATCAACTGGAATGCCACCTTCAGTTCACGTTACTGTCGTTCACTATATAATCTACAAGGTTTTAAATCACGGGCGACTCTGAAGATCTAGGGTCAAAATGCATTGCCTTTATAATGACTTTGTCTTCGTTCTTTTCTGAGGACGGCTAGAAACAAAAATAATATGTTCTTGCTTCTAACACCTAGCTGCTTTGCATTCAGTTCACATCTGGCATAACAGTTTAACTGAGAAGTTACAGAGTGGTTTCCCAAAGGAGGTGAGTTGTCATTGAGGCAGACACGAGCCCATGCGGGCAGTAGAGGACTGCTGGTCACACATCGGTCAAATTGACGCACCAGGACCATGTGAGAGAAGGAAGAAATGGGTTACAAGTTCTAGCATCAACAATCGGGCCATCTAGCATCGGTGCACGACAAAATGAAGCGAGTAGAGACGTGGACCGTATCTTTCAAGTGCTACGAAGGATTGAAGCCATCAGGAAACTCATTGAGGCATGAAAAAAAAGGACAAACCTGGTTCTGATCCGAGTCTTAGATTCGGATTTTGTGCAAGGGTTAAGGCTTCAGGTGAAGGAGGGGCAAGGTCGTAGAGGCAGGGGGGGGGAGGGGCGAGGGGGGAGAGGAGGAGAGAAAGGGGGCAACAAGGGGAGTTCCAAGGGAGTGGCGTGTGAAGAAAGAGAGAATAAGATGTCTGCCCATGAAGCACTCTGTCAGAACAGTACGTGAGCATGGTTGAATGGCCCAGGATAGTTTTACCGGTCTAGAAAAGCGGGACTGATAGGTTGACCGTCAGAACTACTGCCAGGTTGACTGTAGCAGGAAATGTATGGGAGAGAGAGAGAGAGAATGGAGAGAGTGGATCAGGCGGGAGAGCAAGAACGCGGAAGAGGGCGAGAGAGAAGCGAAACCAAGGCGAACGGAGACAACAGCAGGGAGAACCAGCCTGAGAAGGCAGGACGGAGACGGTAAAGAAAACAAACGAAGGCAAAGAAAAACGGCAAAAAGAGGACGGCGAGACCGAAACAAGGGAGCGGACGGGGGAGAATTTTTAGATGGCAACTACTGGAGAGAGGCGAGGGGCTGATCCGTAAGACTTGTCGGGGGAATGGAGAGAGGAGGGGGGGGAGGGGGCGGTGTTTTCTGGTCGTGTGAAATCCGAGGGGAGGAGGCCCGGGTAGAGGGCGAAAAACCGAGAGGTGGAGGGGAAGGGGAGGAGCAGACTCGTTCTTGGGGGGTATGGGCGGGTTTAGCGGAGGGGGGTACCCGGGCGGAAGGGAAGCAGCGGGGGAGGCCAGATGATTGAGGGCGGAGGAGGGGCGCGTTTGTTGAGTTCTGGCGGGGGATACGCGGGAGCAACAGCCGTGTTTGACGAGGGAGTAGCGTTTTCTTTGGCTGTTGCAGATGAATTGGCCGAGCCATAGCAACAAGCAACAGGAAGAAAAAAAAGGAAAACCCGGCGTCATGGGCCCACATTGCCAACTGGGAAGACAAAAAGAGGGGTGTGGGAAAAAACTTGAGGACGAGCGTAAACAAACAAAAGAACCTTAACTTCTCACTGCACAAGACAAATCGTAATAACAATAGGAAAGGGATCCTTGTGTACCTGGCGAAAAACAAATTCACATTGCTCCTATCAATATTGTGGTATTAAAAAAGGAAAAACACACTTTCTCTTTTGTATTATTTTTTTTGCGCGAGGAACAGGCGCAGAGTATGTAGATAATTTAGCAACTATATAGTTGTATTCAAGGGCTATGTAATGAGGTGGAGCAGAAAACAACAAAGTGCTGTGGATATGTCAAAAATATTATAAACTGATACTGGGGGGAAGACACTCCCTGTTTGTGGGCGTTTAGGCTTTTTGTAGAAGCTGGAATTTAGAGCTTTCTGTCTGTTGGATAAAATGGGGGGAATTTGGGAGCGTGGAGGGGCCCATTTCTGGGGACTCATATTGTTGTTTATCGTGGGTCCAGCTTCGGTAGTACTTTATGGTGGTTCGCGCTGACATGTAACTCAAGGATGTATGGGGTATCATGCGTCGTGCTAATACCACCTTTTGTGCTAGTGCTATGACGACGGGGGAAATTACATCCGTGTTAGAAGTTAGAAAAAAAACCTCGTATCTTACCCCCTTTTAATGGTGGGACGGTCTAAACTTCAGGGCAGGGGGAAGGGGAGAGGAGGAGAGGTATCCGATGAAGGAGGGCTGGGGGAGTGGGAGGAGGATGGAGAAGGGGAGGCGGGGGAGAGGAGTAGGAGGGAGAGAGACCCTTGGTGTGTTTTCTTGTTTTTTGGAACCGCACAGCGCCTAGGGTTGTCAAGCCCAATTTTCATGTGTTATCTGGTATGGATTCCCCAAATGGGTTTCATGCAGTTGATTTTCCGACGCCTTCGGCTAAGCCGGTTACAATACCCTGGACACTGGGGCTTGGGTAATTGAATTTTATCAGTGAGAACAGGATATTCCGGGGTGACAGAGTGTGCGACATGTGGTCCGTATGGTCGGTCAGCATTACGGGCTTAAAAATGTGCTGTTTGTGTTCTTGTTGGAGATCGTTTATTGTGCTCTCTGGATCATATATATAGTAAAAAACTGGCCCAAGTTTTTGTTGTGAGGGTTTTCTCCTGTCCAAGGGGCTAGCTTCTGTCGGGGTTCTTGTAAAGACACAACCAGAATGGGGAGCAAGTGCACTGTCAAAGGGTGGGTAAACGGGAAAAAACTGGGGACACTGCAATGGGGTCCCGAAATTTTCGATGCATTATGGATCATGAACCTGTTGAATGAGGGAAGACAATTCTTCTATTTTAGGCACCTTTACATGTGGCGCTGCTTGCTTTTTAGGTTCTGGTGGCAGATAATAGTATGTGCGTTTATTTACTGACAAAGATTTCACTGGATGGTTGGAGGGGGGGGAAGTTATTTTGCTCGTTTTTTGTTTCATTATTTATTTTTTTGTGACTTGCCCTACTTACGTAGATTTTCTTATCCCAGGATACACTAACGGGGAAAAAGGTAAGCCTGGAAAAAGGGAAAATGAGGAGGAAAAGAGAAATACTCGCAGCGGGAAGGAAAAGTTTTGCGGGAGTTTTATTGTGGCCGTAATTGGAGGGGGAGAGAGGAGAGCGAAGGTGGAGGGTTGGTGGGGCATGTAGATAAGGAAAGTGAGAACATTGACGCACCAGAGGGGGGGGGGAAGTTTAGTTTTAAAACAACAAAACACCGGCAGGGAAGCGGGGGGAAAGGACAGTGTAGCACGAGACTATTGTTCATGGGTTTGCTACTCTGGAAGGAAAAAACCAACTTGCCATACAGGATTCTAAGGGACCGGATGTGCAGGGCCGGTCGATGTGAGTGGTGAAATTGAGGGAAGACCGGGGGGATGATGTTTTGGTAGTCAGTATGTGTTTGGTGCGGGATTTGGAATTGGGGACGGCCTCTTGCGTGACAAAGATGTGCCGAGTGATTTGACCAGACCATGATGGAGGAGTGGGGACCCGCACACAAAAAAAAGAGAGTGGAATGTAGTGGATGTGTGTGTGTGAATATTTGTCGTGTGTGACATATGTGTGTGTGTGATGTGCGTGGGACATGCATAGCCTGCGTGGCGTGCGATGAATAAGAAGTGGCGATGTGTAATAGATGCCACGGGATGGGGAGAGAAGCCGCCTCACAAGCGCATTCCTAAGTGACAAGAAAAAATTTAATATACTTGGGGAAAAAACAGGAAGAACATGGGACAAAACAAGCAAAAGAGCACGTTCAAAAAAAGGAGAAAACAGAGAAGGAAACTGAATTATATGAGGAAACTTGCTAAAAAAAAGTATGAAAATATTTAACTTTAACATGGCTGATTGGGTTGCTAATGCACACCCAAAAAAGAGATGGGAACTGAGGGGGGATGGAATAACTTTCAGTTGATCCTCCAAACTTCACACAGCTGGGTGTAATGACCTCGTTTCTTTGGTTTCTGAATGGGGATTGGGACGGAGGGGGGCTGGTTTGGGGCTAGAGCTTTTCGGTGATGGCAGATGGGAGTGGGTCTCGGAGTCGGTGTTCCTGCGTTGTTGTGTTTTGCTTGTCCTTGCTTGCCGTAAATTTCCATCGGCGAGGGGATAATTTGTAGGATTGATGACCAAATCAAGAAACACAGCGAAGAAAAAGTTAAGGAAAAAAGAACAACGAAAAAAAGAAAAGAAGAAAAGGAATGAGGGAAATAACGAAATAAGAAACGACATGAAAAGAAAAGTAAAGAGGAAGGAGAAAATATCGGAAGATCTACGAACGGGGAAGGGTGTGAATTGGATTGGGAACCCAAAAAGATTATTTACATTACGTTAACCTAGGCTTCTAACCCAGAAAGGAATGGAGAAAAAGAGAAAAATAAAGAATCGGAAGAGGTTCTACGAGCGGGGAGGGGACGGGGGGGAAAGGGGAAAAGGGGGAAAGGGGTAAGGGAGGGGGGGGGGGAAATAGGGGGAAAGGGCGGGGGGGGGGAGGGGAAGGGGAATATAGGGAGGGGAAGGGGAAAAGAGGGAAAACGCAAGGGGGAAAGGGGGGGGGGGGAGGGGTAGTGGGGGCGGGGGGGGGGGAAAAGAGGAATAAGGGAGGGTGGGGTGGGGGGGAAACGGGGGAAGTGGGTGGGGGGGGGTGAAAGTGGGAAAAGGTGGGGGGGGGGTATGAGGGGGGGGGAAAACGGGAAAAGAAGGGGGATGGAGGAAGGGGGGAATAATCACGTTTTCGTATTTGTTTTTCGGAGTGGGGAAATTAAGTAACAACAACAAAGAAAAAAGCAAGAAAGAGATTGTCCTCGTCATACTCTTTCATCGTGTGCTGTGTCGAAAAACATATTCCCTCTATTTCTCATTCTTTTTTTTTACATGTTTTTATGGGGGAGGGTGGGGTGGGTGGGGGGGAATAAGAGGTTTTGAGAGAGGGTGGGGGGGGGGAGGTAGTTTAGGTTTTTTTTCAGTGGGGGGGCGTGGGTGGTGGGTGAGGTTAAGGTTGGAGGGTTGGTTCTTAGTTATTGTCTATTAGAGAGGAGAGGATTTTGTTAGAGGAGGAGAGCAAAAAGGGGGGCGGCTCTATGGCTGGGGCTGTGGGGTGGTCTTTTGTGATTGTCAGGTTATTTCGTTGTTTTTTATGATACTGCCTGAGGCGCGCGCCTGGAGTTCTGTTGTATAAAGGGGTTTTGTAGTAATTTAATTGTTTGTTTTAGTGTTTGTTTTTTAAAAAGTTTATGGTGTTGGTTTCCATATTGTTTTATTAATTAAAAGTGGGTTTTGCTTCTTTACAAGGGATATTTTTGTTCGTTCTTTCCGTTTTTTCGGGGCGTGCCGGACTCTGGGGGCCACAGGCTCAATTCCACCGAACTCGGGGGGCTGGCCCTGGGGGTCGGTCTGTGTACGTTTACTGTCCAGCGTGGGTTTTATCGTTGTATGTCAGTTGTTTTAAAAGGGGTAATTATTTTTTATTTTCAGGGTGTGTATTAGTTATTTAATAACAAGGGTTTTTTAAATATTAATTTGTTCTGGTTTGGTTATATAATTTGTTTTAGGTTTTTTTTTTATTAAGTAATTAGTTTATATAAATTTTTATTTTTATAAAAGGGTAGAAGGAGGGTGCAGGTTGGAGTCCGGTGCGCCAGTTGAGGAGGGGACCTATTTCCGGCATAATCAAAATTAGCGTCAGTGTGTGGCTGGTGAGGGTCGGTCTCTGGCGTGTATTGCGTGCCAGGGTGATTGGAGATTTAGGTGGGAACGACCAGAGTAGAGAGCCGAGTTGAATCCTGGCCTTGTACATCTGACTAACCCATGTAAGACGACCCGTAGGTTGAGGAGACGATTCTTGCCCGGTGGGGCATGGGAGGCGATGTGTACAAAGGGAATATGAGATCAGCAGAAACTTTCCTTTGGGTCATTGATATAGTAAGAAGTCGAGTTGGGGAATCGCACACTCTTCAGACATAGTCTTCTAGTTGGAGGTTAGAGCTCACTTCCAGCTTTACTAGCCACGAAAGAAAGTCAGCACAAGCAGAAGACACACCAACTCTGCAGATAATAACAACACACTACCACACCACTAATCACTTGTAATCATCCTCACCGAGGACGAGACTTGTCCATCTCTACTATACAGCACACCATGCGTTGTTCGTTCAATTCCGTCTCGCTATCTCATACTCTGACTCTTTTTTTGTATTAACTAGTTGAGTCCTTCTGCTGCTTCTCACCTAATTCCTATGTTTTCTGTTTGGTTGGGTCTTCCGCACGATCGAATGAGCTGTTTTCCTTCCACAAATTTAGCTATATCAGTGAGCCATCTCTAGTATTTGCTCTGTCTCTAGTTATACGCTTGTTTATCTGTCAAATCGGCCCTTGACTCCTGCATAAGACTCGTTTAGTTGTTGTGCGGTGGACGTTGCGGTTGGCATAAGTACCTACTTTCCTCGTGAGAGTTAGGATTTGGGGCTCTTTTGACTAAGCTTTGAAATCCACACCATCGACCATTCCACCATCCATTCTACATTAGATCTATAATTATATTATATTGGACTTTCACGATATGGATATTTATAATTACTACTAATACATACATATTCAGTAGACCACCTATGATGTTATATGATGTAAGGGGTGTAAAAAAGGTTGTAAGGGAAATGAGCGATGGGGAGAGAGGCGCGTGGAGGGTTGCGCTTTTACACCATCAATTATTGTCTACCGATGATTACTGCTCTCTGTTGCTTGGAGGGGATGCTGGGATCATAGGTTATGCGAGTTTTAGCGTTACTTCTGTGGAAATGAATGTTAAAAGCGCATCGCGCTACTGCACTGGAACAACTACCTATGCACACAGAGAAACGCGGATTGAAACGTGACATCTCGATGGCATGGATCGCCGTCGGACCTCATGCAAAAGTACAGCAACAGTCACCTGGTACCCACACCACATCTCAACATACCTCACCACCACACCACAAAACACACACACACACCACCCCTACTCTCACTCCTTCATACCGTCCGCAGCCGCCTGCACTCTGCGGCGCACTACACTGTCACACCACACACACGCACATCCCCCACAAACACAGCACACATCAGTCGCACATCGCGGATGCAAAAAACACTACCCAGGGTACACAGCACAGAGCTACACCCGGACACAAGACAACCCACCCACACACACTACACACCACACACACGATGCAAAGACACACACACACAGGGGGACGATCACTGGGTGGTCCTGTTCAACACGCCTGGCGGAGGAAATAGGGGGTAGGTGGACAGAAAGATAATCAATCTATTCGCAGCAGGACACCGTTCGTCAGTGTTAACTTTGCCCGTGCATTTGGGTTGGTCTAGTCCCTCTTGTGTGGTGTTCGGGGTTTGCTTTCGTTCATTGTCCTTTCAGCTGCTCCTGTCTTTCTTCGTGTGTGTCCGTGCAACGAATTAAATGTTGTCTTTCTCTCTTCATGTCACCTGGGATCGATCGTCTCTCTCTCTCGTCTGCTGCCTCCTCTTCTCTCCTCTCTCTCTCCTCTCTCTCTTCTCTCTCTTCTCTCTCTCTCGATGCACACTGCAGTATCAGGATGACAAGGCTAAGTGCGCACACTTACACGGAGACCAGACAACTCGTTAGATCATACCGGCACACACGAAGAACCACACCCACAAACAAACACACACACACACACACAAACACAACAAAACTAATCACGCTCACACACGACACACACACATCAACAAACACACATCACACCACCCACACACGTCCAAACACTACACACACGCACTATCTACCAAACATAGCAGATAAGAATACATACATACCGCAAACATACAAACAAAAACCACACACACCACCATGGCCGACTGAACCCCAAATTATTGCAGATAACTCATTGGTGGGTGTACTGATGACATTTACTGAAAGAACAGAACCGAAATCTCACGTTTTCAAGGAAATGAGGGAAATACATTAAACACACACAAAGTCAGTCGTGTGGTGTCGCAGACGAACACTATCACACGTACCCCACACACACGTACAAGCACCCCTCACACACCGCTCACACACGACACACGCAGCAGCACGCACGCAGAATCTCTCGCCAAGCCTACCATTCCCGTGTGTACGACGAAACCACTCATCCCCACAACACATGTCGACAAACACAAGAACGGAACAACACACAAACCCCACGCACGCAACGCATTCGCAACTGGCAGAGCAAGGCAGATCGCGCGCAGCACACACACACCATATAAAATAAAGGTACATACTCCACGAACATACAACACACAGCCACCACACAGCAACACACAGCACACACCTAATACATAGCATACATAGCATACAATAATACATACATACGCAAGACAGACACACACACACAGCACAACACACACACACACACACACACACACACACGACCACACCTAACACACACCAACACACACACTGAACTGAAAAACCAAATTTGTTGTCACATTAACTCATGGTTGTACGACATTAAAAAAAACCCAGAATATCAAACGTTTTTCATTCAAAGAAAAGGAACATAATTAACACACACAAAACACGTGCGCACGAACACACACACACACACACACCACACACACACGCGCGCGCACGCACGCACGCACGCACGCACGCACGCTTAAATACTAATACACACACACATAGAAACACCACACACACAGAGGCCACACACACCCAGGCGCGCACGCGCTCGCTCACACGCATGCATGCACATACAGAGAGAGAGAGAGAGAGAGGGAGAGAAGAGAGAGAGAGAGACAGGGGGACAGACGACAGACAGACAGACAGGACAGACAGACAGACAGACAGACAGACTGACTAGAGGACAGAGACAGAGACAGAGCGAGACAGAGACAGGCAGCAGACGGAGTTAGTTCAAACACAGAGCCAGACGACAAAATGGCTCTTAGCAAAGCAAAGACAGTTATACAGGGACTGTGCGGAACCGGAGATTGCAGACAAATGTGGGGTCCTCTACGGATTAGAGGGGATCTCGTCCTCTTTTTCCTCATACTACGGCTAATAGGGAAACGGCAAACCCAGTTTCGTCCATGTCAATACAACAGTCGACAAAATTGCTCCTACGACAGATGAGAGGGTTCCCTGTTCCAAGCGCTGAATTCTCTCGTACTGTTCTGGCAGTGTCCATGATGAAGCTATGCGGATAGTGGAGAAGTATTGGATGGAGTGCGTGTGCGGCATGCTGTGTGCACACGAGCAGCAGTGTGTGTGTGTGTGTGTGAGTGCGTGCGTGCGTGCGTGCGTGTGTGTGTGTGTGTGTGTGTGTGTGTGTGTGTGTGTGTGTGTGTACGTGCGTGCGTGCGTATGTGTGTGTGTGTGTGCGTGTGTGTGTGTGTGTGTGTGTGTGTGTGTGTGTGTGTGTGTGTGCGTGCGTGCGTGCGTGTGTGTGTGTGTGTGTGTGTGTGTGTGTGTGTGTGTGTGTGTCTGTGTCTGCGTCTGCATCTGTCGTTGTCTGTGTGTGTGTGTGTGTGTGTGTGTGTGTGTGTGTGTGTGTGTGTGGTTGTGTTGTTGTTGTTCTTCAATTTAACGTCTTTTCACTAAATGTGATATTAGACCAGGTGTGTGTGTGTGTGTGTGTGTGTGTGGTGTGTGTGTGTGTGTGTGTGTGTGTGTGTGTGTGTATGTGTGTGTGTGTGTGTGTGTGTGTGTGTGTGTGTGTGTGTGTGTGTGTGTGAGTGCGTGCGCGCGCGTGTGTGTGTTTGAGTGTGTGCGTTCAGCGTGCGTATGTGAGTGCGCGCCCGCGTGCGTGCGTGTGCGCGTGTGCGTGTGTGCGTATGTGTGATGAGGAGAAACTATAAGTAAGAATTAAGCTGTTAAAAAAAAAAAGAAGAAGAAGAAGAAGAAAAAGACATCAAAAGTAAAAACAAACAACTGTACAAAATAACATCATGAAACAGCAATTACAGGATTGGGCCAACTGGGCTTAACATAAGAATTCGTACAAATTTAAAAGAGACATGGTATCCTGGAATATGCACTTTGAAGCATCCTTTTCTAAATTCTGACAAATCGGAATCAAAGTAGGGGCAAAAGTATATAGAACGTGCGTTGTTGTACAATTATCAAGGGCGCCGCAAGCACATCGAATATTCTTGACATATTTTGTTCTGAATGCATTTATTCTCAACCGAAATAATAAGGAGAGAAGTTGTTTGCTATGTCTTGGATATAATCCTATGTTTGTTTGTGTGTGTGTGTGTGTGTGTGTGTGTGTGTGTGTGTGTGTGTGTGTGGATAGATAGATATATAAATAGACAGATAGATATATACAGATGTAGATATAGGTATATAGATAAAGATAGGAAGAAGACGAAGAAAACAAAATGTAGACAAAAAAGTGGGTGGCATTCATGAGGACATCTGTAAGACTCCGGAGGGGGCACTCACCCACGGTGGCAACTATAGCGCTTAGTGATGGCGCTCTCTGCGTATGTTCAGCCAGAACAGCCGCCACTGAACACTGCTGAAGTGGCTCGACTGTAGTGCATTGTCTCCTCTAGTGTGGGTTGCCTCGGGACGACTTGACACTGACTGCTCCCAGAGGATCGCTGGTGCGATGTCTGTTACGGGAAAACAGAACGAGCAACGTAAGAGTAATGCTACTGACGTTTTATGGAAGATGAGCAAAGGGGGGGGGGGGGGGGGGGGGTGGGGGAAGTGATGTTGCTGTAATATAGTGACATAGCAGCCTGAATACCATACTGCATGCTTTGTCAGAATCACCTCACCTCCTGCGTTAGTTGGTGCCGAGACGCTGCTGCAAGCTATCAAACATCAGAGATTCTGATCATCTGACCAATGAGCAAGAGCGTCAACCATTCAGCAATGCAGTGAACATTGCTAAGATCTGCATGCATCCGTAAAGAAGAGACCAGTTCTTGTAGCTAACATCTAACAAAACCAAGTGAGCTTGCTGTAACTGTGTTCAAGGGGAACTGTATGTGGCTTGGTGTCGGTGTGTGTGATGATGCGTGCGTGTCATGCCGCTGCGGCGCTGAACCTCGAACTCGGGTGGTGGCGGGTGTGTTGTTGTGTTCTGAGGAGCCTGGATCCTGTGTCGTTTGTGATGGCACCAGTATGTGGTTTCATGTCAGGTGTTTTGTTGTCATGACATGCTGTGTGTGGCTGTGTCTGTCATGCGCGCCCGCTTGCAGTTGGTCTCGGCCTGGTTGTGTGACAATGCGGACCCCCGCGCCCACCACCACACAGCCCCACCCACCACCCTACACTCTTCTCCCCCTCCCCCCGGGTCTGAGAGATTGAGTGATTGTATAAGAGAGACTGCAGAGGACGCGAGGAGGGGGGGGGGAGCGGGTCCTGATCCCCCCCTGACTCCGAGAGCCTGGCACCCCTTTACGCACGGTATGGGATGAAACAGTTCCTCTACACTGACTCGGCATCTCTCAACTGTATCTCTCTCTCTCTCTATCTGCTCGCTCTGTGCTCTAACACTCCTTACATCACCTCATCTATCGGTGTGTGGATAGGTGTGAGTGTGTATGTAATATCCCCACAACGCGAGCTAATATTGTGATGAACACCACAAAGACCACAATATGCACGTAATGTGGACTGTCAAACCCCACAATGAACCCACAGGATTGCCGCTGAATGAATCAGTTAACAAAAAAGAAAAACAACATAGACGCACAATAGCCAATGTTTGCTAGTTGTCTCACAGAACTCCGAATAGACCGCAATTCGATGGTGATCTAGCGTGCTAATTTTTTGGTTCTGGTGTTGGTTCTTGGTGCTTTAGAAGATGACACACAAGAATTTTCTTAAAAGGGTTCATGAGCATGTGCAATAATGAGAGCGCTGGAATTTTTGTAGTCGAAAAGAAAATTGCCTGAAATAAGTAAGGTTGAAATTGGTCCGTCCGCGGGTGTTAATCAAGAAGAGAGAAGCATGCAGCCGTATGTGTGTTTGTGTTTTACGTCCATTAAAGGAATTGACTGACGCCATTTCAATGTCTAAATGCGTTGTCGAACAAACAGGACACTGTAAACGACTATGAAATGGAGCTTCTCTCTGGATCGAACGGCGCCTTATGATAGATAAAAACATTTTTGTTATTGCCATTCAAGGAAGACATTAGCGGCTAGAAAACGATGGGCCTACGATAGGGGATAGCAAATCCGTTGTAAATGTGTATAACTACTTGGCATATATTCTAGGATGAAAATTGATTTTCTTTTTCTTTTTTTTTTTTTTGGTGCATGTAAGATTTGTCAACTTGTTTTGTGTTTTGTCATGCAAAGAAATCAGTTTTTAAATTAGCTCCTCGCAAAAAAATGTTCTTTATTCCATTGTGTTTTGCAACAAAGAATGGTTTTGTTTTGAAACCGTGTTCTCCGCAAAGGCATTTATGTAAATAATAATTGTGTTGCTGGATTTGCACACATATCACGCGGGAGCTACTTCCTACGAGAAATGCAAAGTGGAGGCAAATATGGTCACGCCGAATAAACAGTCACAAGTGGAGACAAACTTGGTCATACCTTTTACTAGGAAATACCGGTTGACATTCCTCACAGTCCTGAAAAGAAAAAAAAAAAGAAACGATCATTCGTTTCAATTATGCATGTGCAGACGATGTCATCACACACACACAAACACCCACACACACACACACACACACAGAGAGAGAGACGAGAGAGAGAGGAGAGAGAGAGAGAGAGGGACGGGAGGTTTCAAGGAGAAGAGGAGAGAGCGAGAGGAGAGAGAGAGAGAGAGAAGCGAGAGCTTCGAGACGGGAGAGAGAGGGGAGCGGAGGACGCTTGGCTTCGTATCGGGATGGCTTCGTCAGACTCCATTGCCTTGTTGAATCTGCACCAACAGGACTGTCTGGACCGTATATTGCCGGAAAGGAGGAAATCTTGGTTAAATTTGATCCCGATGTCAGCACATGTGACCCATGTCAGACAATTTTACCCATGTCAGATTCAATTTTACCCATGTCAGATAATTTTTTAATTTAGTCCAACAGCTGTCAGCAACAACCTCTGTGTGTTCCTGGCGAAAATGGCAGGCTTTGTCGTTGGTTGGGTTTTGGATGAACACACGTTTGATTTAAATTTATCTAAGGTCTGCAATTCCATTATTGCTGAACATGTTGTTATGTCATCTTCGTTTTAGTATATAATGCATGTCGTCGAAATGATCGTCATCGTCATCATCATCATCATCGTCGTCGTCATCGTCGTCGTCATTATCATTGCCGTTGTCTTCGTCATCGTCCTATAACAGTAAGATACAGGAGTGATGTGACTAACGCTGAGGTGGTCAAGTATAGACAATGCTGTGTTACCAGTGATATGAAGTTGAATAGAGGAATTGCGTCCATGACATGTGTCATCTAGGACCCCTTGAGTCTGCCTCAAGAATTTCTGCTCTTCGCTGTGCCTTGTAAGATAGTCTTGCTGTAGTTTGAATATCACCCACTCCACCTGCAAGGAAAACCTGTAAGCTTACTGCTACGAGGTAAAGATTCTGGTGGCATCGCAAACACACTGAGTTCCAACTTGACATGGTCATTCGTAGTGTATTGACTGTATAATTCAAGCTAAAGCTATGTAACCTTTTCCATGTTCGTACATGTCGTGTTTTTTTCTTGTTCTTCATCAGTCATTCGGGATTTCGCACTCATATTGATTGCTTCTGTCGAATTGTGTTAAACTTTCAACAAGACGAGAATGGGGTGTCGTCTTTTTTTCGAGGAGAGAATTCAATAATCTTCATACGCTACCTGCAAAAGATTTAATATTCGCAGTCATGCATCCTCTTCACCTTCCCATTTTCCTCCTTCTTCCTCTACTTTTATTTCTTTAACCTTTTATATGAATTTGCAAAGCCATAGCTTTGAAGATGGAGGAATTGTTGGCATGCGCTTATTTTTCTCCCATTTCTCATTCGTTGAAAATAAGTGTTTTTGTTAGTAGACATCAAGATGAATGGGGGTAATGCAAAACAACTGCACAATAGCGATGAGTTTCGACCGCATATCCTTTGTCAAACAGAACAAAATAAATGGAATAAACACACATACAAAAGTGAGGAAAACACGTCTGTTTTCCACTAGTGTGAAATAAGCGTGTGGAGAATCATTCCGTTTAACCTGACTGATATCGTTTGATATGCTGTCGTCCGTTCCCTGTAAGATCTTTGATCTGGTAAACAGGTAAGGTAAGGGTCTTGAGGTCTGAATGCTTTTATGTTGTCATTTGTTTGGTCCATTCATTGGGCATCTGAGTTACAGCTTTTGTGGTCTTGGATTCAACTCAAGTCTGCAGTCGCTCAGCTTCTGAATACTTGTACATTCACTGGGGAGTTGATGGAGCCGATTTTTCTTCACTAGGAAGTTGAAGATAATGGTTTTTTCATTGGCAGGTATGGACGGGTGATCTTGCTTCCAACATCATTTATGGACCAGCTGTCACCGCTCGGAAATGAACCCAAGGCACTTTAGAGAAAAAAAGGATCAAGGTCAAACGTTCTACATAACAAGCAGCAATCAGAATTGTGCTGAAAGGAGATACACTAGAAGAACTGGACCTGTCCTCTTCAAGTAAGCCAACGCCAAAGCTTCAGCTGTCAAGAAATCAGCCTTTCACCAAATAGCCTGAAAAGTGGAATCGTGTGTCTGTTTGTTTCATTTGGTGGTGAAGGGGTTAGGCTGAGTGGCGATGATAACAGTAATAAGAAGGGAGAAGTAGAGGAGAATGTAGAGGAGAATGAGGATGCAGAGAGAGAGAGAGAGAGAGAGAGAGAGAGGAGAGAGAGAGAGAGGAGAGAGAGAGAGAGAGAGAGAGAGAGAGAGATGCGGATGCGGATGCGGATAATTTTTTCAAAAAGGCCATAGCCCCTCTTGAAGGGGGTGGTATATACATGCAATGCATGAATTCAAGAATCATACACGTAATGCAACTAAAAGGAGAGCAAAATCACATGAATACAAGAAATCGAACATTCAACGCAAAGGAAAGGAGAAGGATTTCAATCACGCACAGCAAATGGAGCGGATTTTGAACGCCTTATACAAATAGATGGCAAATTGTCTTATAACATCTTCGCGAGCAGAAGTGGACCAGTAAGATAAGCCTAAATGCAGAAAGGTGTCTATGATATTTTGATGGGATAAAATGGCTTCTAAGTGTTTCCAAGGCGGGACAGCAAAACACAAAATGAACCTCGTTTTCACGAGCCTCTTTACACAAAGGGGCAAACAAGTTCAATCTCCCTACACTCTTTACGATAACGGTATCCATGAACGTTAATATCAGACACTCCAAATCTAAATCTTGTCATTATGTACTTTAAATGGCAGTCCATTAGTATGGATAAGTAGGCTAGGATGCGATGTTGTGGATTGAAGTGTCTGTAAAAATCAAATCTATTACTATCTTGCCATCTATTTGTATAAGGCGTTCAAACTCCGCTCCATTTGCTGTGCGTGATAGATATCGTTCTCCTTTCCTTTGCGTTGAATGTTCGATTTCTTGTATTCATGTGATTTTGTTCTCCTTTTAGTTGCATTGCGTGTATGATTCTTGAATTCATGCATTGCATGTATATACCACCCCCTTCAAGAGGGGCTATGGCCTTTTTTGAATAAATTATCCGCATCACAGAGAGAGGAGAGAGAGAGAGAGAGAGAGAGAGAGAGAGAGAGAGAGATGCGAGGTAAAGAAAGTTCTTCCACAAGGTTTTCCAAAAGCTCGATAAATGAATGGGGGGAAAAAGAGGCTTGTGTGTGGAAAAAGAGTCTTTCGTGCTAAACAGTAGTAAGTGAAGTGAGACTTAATTGACTGAAGCTAACTAGCACTCTTTATCACACCTGTATCATTTTTGTGTAAAATCTACAGGCTATCAACACAGCTTTTTTTTTTTTAATAAGATTTGAGGGTCAAAATGCACTGCTTTGGTATTTTCATTTCTTCGTTCCTCTCTTACGGTGATCTACACACACAACGTTAATGTTCTTGTTTCAACACCTGTCATCATTGAATCTGTTTTTCAAACTTTTACTCCTTCACTAGGAATTATAAAGTCAGTTCTACCAAAGGCATTGAGTCTTGTCGGACTTTCGTTCCACTCTCCGATATAGAACCGCTGTCACTCCTCGTAATGGCCGCAGTACACTTGAGAGAACGGAAGATGGACATGTTGGACACAACAAAGAGCAGTCAGCATCACACGTGAGCTGAGATAGCCTAGAAGAAGTGGACCCGTCCATTTCAAGTACCATGGCGGATGGATCAGGTCAAGATACAGCTTTGGACAGAGCAGATCGAAAAAGGTAAATGTGGTCCATCTGAGTCTTCATTAGAAGGTGAAATGGTTAGGTTTGGTGGAGAGGGCGATAGGTAGTAGGAAAAGGGATGGAGTGGAGTTGAGGGGGGGGGGGGGGGGTGAAGTGGGTGAAGAAAGAGAGGGTGAACATGTCGGCGCCACCGAGCCGCTCCCGTCAGACAGGTCTGAGGGTGGTGAATGTGTTCAGGGTAGTTAACAGGTCAGAGGGAAAGGGAGGACTGATGGTTGACCAACTGAACTGTTGCCCTGATTGCTTCTAACAGCAAATGTATGGTGACAATGTGGTGCGCCTGCGCGCGCGCGCGCGTGGTTGTGTGTGTGTGTGTGTGTGTGTGCATGCCTGTATGTGTGCATGCCAGTGTGCGTGTTGTGTGTGTATGTGTGTGCATGCATGCATGTATGTGTTATGTGTTCGTTGGTGATGCGTGCGTGTGTGTGTGTGTGTGTGTGTGTGTGTGTGCTTTAACTGGCACGTTTCTACGCTTGGAGAGTAAGATACAGCTGAAGAAGAAAAGGGGCAGGTAAGGTGGTGTGATGATCATACCGTACTTGTTCTCAGATTTAGACTGGCGTGTGCTTGCAAACATTTGGTTCTGTTTACATGTCTGTGCACGTGCAGATGATATGTCTTGGAAACATTAATTTTTTCCCCTGAAGAGCTCACAGACATGTGTGAGTTTTGAATCACCTTCACCCACACCTCCCTCCCTATCTTCCTCTCCACTCTGAATGCAGACTTAGATCGGCCACGTTTACCTTGTTCAGCCTTTGGGCACCGAGTGTGACCTCAAATGTACCGGGTGGGACTTGGGCTGGCACTCAAGATATGAGATTTGGCTGCCCCATCTGAACAAAGCTGGCTTTCTAGCTGGCTTTCTTTTGTTACATTTCAGTTGATTTGTAAGTCTGTCTGTCTGTCTGTCTGTCTGTCTCTCTCTCTCTCTCTCTCTCTCTCTCTCTCTCTCTCTCTCTCTCTCTCTCTCTCTCTGAGGGGTAGATTTTCGTTTAGAGAAAAAAAAGTTAGGTGAGATTACGTGATACGGCAAACAGGGATGATTATCCAAGGAAACTTAACCTATACAATCAGAACAATACAGCAATATGGGAGCAAAAGAGCATGTCCTTTTCTTCATTTTTTTTTCATTTTTCTTTTAATTGCAACCTCAGTACTCATAAAGGTTAAAGGCACCTTCCATTCATTCAGTCAGTTTTCTGTTGTCTTCAAAAGTATTCAAAGAGAGGGAAGGGGGCAGTCAGTACATCGTGTGCATTCCTGTGAGTACACCCCTATAAACGTGAATGATCATGTGTGAACGTGAGCCGATGTGTTTTTTAAGGATGAGCTAATTATACGCTATGCTGCCACACTTTGCAATTCTCTATCCACCAAAAGTACAAACACCCACAGGGACAGAAGTATTGTTCCCACACGTCGCGCACTACAAGCAGTCTGAGCAAGTCTTTGATAGTGACCTATCAGCCTACGTCTTACCCCTGACCTCTAAACCATTCCGACCACATTCACCACTCCCAGACTGGTCTGACAGGAGTGTCGCCATGGGCGCCAAGATCTTCATCTTTCATCCTTCACAATCCGCCAGCTCCTTCCCTTCCATACCCCTCCATCTACCACCACCACCTATTGCCCTCTCCACTCAGCCAAACCATTTTGCCTCTTGATGAAGTCGCGAACACACAACATCTCTTTTTATTTCACGTTGGGTTTATTGAAAGTGGATTTCGTGGCAGTTGAATTATTGGTGGTACTGCAGCGGACAGTGCTCTTGTTGTATGTTTGTTCACCATGGTGTGATTGCTTCGTATTGTGTAGGACCTTTTATCAAGATCTCGTTTTTCTGTTGAAGTGTAGAGAGTTATTATGCTCTCGTTCTTTAAAGTTTTTCATTGGTTTACAACATTATCTACACCCCTATCCTGGCACATCGTTTTTCGCTATTGGCAAAGGTGTAGGCCTACAAGTTCTTTCCGGAATATATTATTTCAGACTGCAGAGACGGTCAGGAAGCGTACATTTCTAATTATTCTCTCAGGTTTTTCCCCTGCACAAGACAATATCACGATGGACATTCGCTGTCTGGAATGGTAACGGGTAGCCATTTGTGATCGAGGAATGACCCCAGTCTGCTGTTGATAAGTTACATTCTGGGTAGGTCGATAAGTGACTGACTGACTGATTTTCCTTTTGGTTGCTAGTTGTTCGGATCGGTGGTTGGTTGGAAAATGGGCTGATTTTCGTTCAAGAGGTCCGATTGTTGATGAACTTGTGACTGACTGACAAACTGACTGATTTTCTTGAGTGGTTGATCGATTGACCTACTGACCGGGTAACTTGCTGATTCATTGATGGAGAAATTGATGCCTGATATTGCTTTCTACTTGAATTAAATGCCTGATATTGCTTCATCGATGTCTGTGTCAATGCTATTATCCTTCGGAGTAACCTGACATCGTTTAGTGTTTTTTTTAGTGAGAACATTCCAGTCTGATCCTGTTCCATGGCTGATCGTGGGGACAAGGACAGGGGTAGACATTATGCGTGAAGGTGGCGGGAGGAGGGGGAGAGGGGTGGGTTTCCATCTGACTTCCACAACAAATCAAGGTCCACTCAGACAGACTCTCATTTCCTGTGGTCCTGCACTCATCCCATTTCCGAGCTGCACCGGCGCATGAGGTCCGTGTCGTCTGTTCCGCGGGGGCTGTACTTGATCTGCTCCGTAGAGTGACGTCAACAAAATGTAGTGTAGGGGGCGGTGGAGAGGGAACGGGAAGCTGGATGGAGAGAATGGGTTGGTGGACAGTGGAGTTTTGCAGCGATCTGGTACAAATGTCGGAGAGAAAGAAACATATAGACGGAAAAAACAAAGAAACAAAGAAAGAAATAACTCCGTCAAGTTATTCATATTCCAGCCAGCCATGGGACTGGGATGGAGGATGGCCGTGGGACGAGAGGGGGTTGGGACAGAGGCAGGTGTAGAAAACCAAATAATCAGATATGAATGGTTTAACAATGTAAACCCAAAATATGAAAAGAAAGGTACAGAAGAACAGTGGAGTATGTGTCTATAGAACAGAGTTTTCAAAATTGTTAGTAACCATTTGGAGCTAATAATGAAATGGCGTCGGTGTTCTACGTACAAAAGACGGCTTGACATAAGGTCCCGAAACGCCTTAATTGCTGCCTCAGTTTAGCTCATGTTGCACTTTAAGCACTCATCATCTAATCTAACAGAGTAAATTCATCCTTTGAAAAACTTCAATTCTTGACTCTGTTATTTTGAGATTTGATAGTGAATCGAATCAACCCTATCGCCTGATGGTCTTTGGATGTCTAGGACTTTTTGTACCTGTTCATGGGATGATTTTTCTTATCAATATGGAAGATTGTGCTGGTAACAAAGATTGTGCTGGTAACAATAACACTACCCTGTGGGCAGTGATATGTAGTGTAGAGTTGGTGAAATCTTCCAATGCATGTGGGACAATGAAACATCGTGGTACGGTTTCAGTTTCAGTTTCATTAAAGTGTCACTGCGTGTGGACTAGGTCCACATACGCTACATTACAGCACAGTGTGCAGGATTTACGACAGACGTGAAAAAAAAATATTGACTAAGATGAAAGGATTTAAGACGCGAATCTCATGGACACAACTTAGAAGAAGGCGGAGCGGCGCCTGAGCCCTACATGCTCGTCAGAAACGTGGGTACCTTCTTCAATACTGTCTACGCCACTATTATTCTGGTATGTCTGATTAAATGTGCACGCCTGTGTGTGCGTTTGTGTGTGTGTGTGTGTTGTGTGTGTGTGTGTGCGCGCGCGCGCGCGCGTGCGTGCGCGTTTTTGTGTGTGTGTGTATGTGTGTGTGTGTGTGTGTGCGTGCGCGCGTGCGCGTTTGTGTGTGTGTTTGTGTATGGGTGTGTGTGTGTGTGTGTGTGTGTGTGTGTGTGTGTGTGTGTGTGTGTGTGTGTGTGTAGAGTTTTATTTGTGGTGAATGGTTGTTTAGAAGATGAAATATTTGTTGATAATTAACAACAACAACAATAAGAACGCTGATAGTAATAACAACAACAACAACACTAACAACAACAATAATAATGATGATGATGATGATAATGATAATGATGATGATGATGATGATGACGACGACAACAACACCACCAACCACCACCAACAACACCCCCCCCCCCCCCCCCCCCCACCACCATTACCACCACCCCCATCCACTGTCCCTTACCTTCATTTCTCATGTTGATAGCGTTTACACTGATTGGTCGCAGATTTCAGAGCCCATAAGACAATGCCTTTCACTAGCCCCCTCATTTCCCACTGCCCTGTCACTGCCCTTCTTTTCTCAGTCCCCCCCCCCCCCCCCACTTAGTCCGTCTGATCCGCCCCTATTGTTTAGGTGCCTGCAGAGAGATTACATACTTCACCCAAACAGACTTGTTCCCTTTCTCCTTCAGTCTCACCAGCTAATGGAAAGTTCGAATGATGACATAGGTGTGCGTGCGCGCCCGCGCCCGTGTGTGTGTGTGTGTGTGTGCGTGTGTGTGTGTGTGTGTGTGTGTGTGTGTGTGTTTGTGTGTTGTGTGTGTGCGTGTGTGTGTGTGTGTGTGTGTGTGTGTGTTGTGTGTGTTTGTGTGTGTGTGCGTGCATGTGTGCGTGCGTGCGTGCGCGTACGTGCGTGCGTGCGTGCGTGCGTGCATGCGTGCGTGCGTATGTATGCGTGTGTGTGTGGTTACTCTTTCTTACTCTCTTTCCAGTTCTCGACCATGATGATGATGATGATGATACAGATGATGGTGATGATGATGATGATGATGACCGCTGCTGCTGCTGTTGTTGTTGTTATCGTACTTGTTATATATATTATTGCAACTATCCTCCTCTTTCTCCTCCTCCTGCTCCTGCTGCTGCGCCTCTTCCACCACCTCCTCCTCCTCCTCCTCCTCCTCCTCCTCCTCCTCCCTCCTTTTCTTCTTTCTTCTTCTTTTCTTCTTCTTCTTCTTCTTTCTCTTCTTCTTCTTCTACTATTATCATTATAAGCATCATTATTATGATGAAAGGGAAACAAATATCCAGTACAGTGGTTAAAATAATTTGTATATCAATGACACAGCTTTATGTGTGAAGGGGAAAGAAAATCACATGAACAGTTGCTGAAGACACCTGAGACATTTGAAGAAATATCGGGTCTGAAGCTTTATTTAAAATGGGTGGAAATCCAGAAATGATAAAACAGAAAAGAAACTCAGATGTAGTATATCTTAGCTTTGATTGAAAATGGAACTCATCCAAATCAAAGAAAAGAAAACACACTTTGACTCTTAGTTAACGAGTGATTTTAAACTGAACAGAAATTAACACAGTTGTCTAAAGGAAATCTTAAATGAGGCAAGGAACAGTAAACAGTAAATAACAAACCAGAAGGGTAAATATTTTTTCCCACGATGAAATATAACTCAAACAAATGCTGCTTACGACACCAAATCGTCTAGCAGAAATGACAACACAAAGCACACAGAACAAACAAGGAGACATCCGCTCCTTCATACATATATACATACATATTTCATACGTACGTATATTTGTGTGTGTGTGTGTGTGTGTGTGTGTGTGTGTGTGTGTGTGTGTGTGTGTGTGTGTGTGTGTGTGTATGCAACAGCTTTGGCAGGCTGGCTGAACCTGATGAGGGTAGCCGACGGGTTTCAAACCCTCGGTGATTTTAGGACTTGCTCACCCTAGCATGTGAAGTTTGTTCCGGCGGACAGGCGGAGGAAATCACGTGATTGATTCAACGGCTTAGAGGGCGGTTTTCAACAACGCACTGTGGAGTGTGAGGGGGCACGTCAGAGTACGGAAGAAGACCCTGCCATCCACTGCAGCCAAGGAAGCCCCCAGTCGTAACAATTCTTTGTGCCACTGGACTCTGGCTTCTGCGGCCGAGAGGGTGGGGTTGTTCCAGTGCAACAGCTTCCCCACCAAAAACCAACTCACGCACAGGTTTTTGTGCAGATCCCCCTTTCTTCCCCAAACCAATCCCCTCATACTTCCCTCTTCTGACTCTGAAAGTCCTGCGGCGATGGGGGCGGGACGAAGCGACAGGTAACGGTTACTACTGGCAGTCGTAGTTCCAAGCCTACACGTAGGCGGCCTGGGACAGATGGTCGCTCTCCATTGTACCCGGGGCAGCAGTGGAGTTCGGTAGCATCCCAGGTGTCTGAGCAGCCCTTTTCAGGACACTGCTCACCCTAGTAAGGGAAGGGACTAGAAAAGGTGTCCTAAAAATTGCCTGCCCTATAACTAACTGGCCAGCATGCCGCAGCTGGCAGTTAACCCTCTTAGCGGTCGAAAAGAAAAAAAAGAGGAAGAAAAGACTCATTATCGGTGCATGGAACGTGCGCACATTGCTGGATAGAGAGGACACAACACGGCCCCACAGAAGAACTGCTCTTGTAGCCAAAGAGCTGGCGCGATACAGGATTGACATCGCTGCGCTCAGCGAGACTCGCTTTGCTGGGGAGGGAGCAATCTGTGAACCAGAGGGAGGCTACACTTTCTACTGGAAGGAAAAAAAGCAGAAGAAGAGACGACAGACAGCATGGAGTTGGATTTGCCATCCGCGCAACACTCTGCTACACCAACTCCCTGATCTCCCCACCGGCATCAACGAACGACTGATGAAACTGCGCTTCCCCGTCGGTCGCTCCAGGCATGTCACCATCATCAGTGCCTACGCCCCCACACTCACAAGCTGTGAGGAAGACAAGGAGAGATTTTTTATGAAACCTTGGACACTCTTGTGAAGTCAACTCCTGCAAGCGACAAGCTAGTAGTCCTAGGGGACTTCAACGCAAGAGTGGGGACAGATCACCAGAGCTGGGAGGGAGTTCTGGGTTCCCAGGGAGTCGGCAAGATGAACAGCAACGGGCTACTGCTCCTGACTGTGTGTGCTGAGAACGGTCTCACCATCACCAACACCCTCTTCAGACTGGCCAACAAAACACAAAACCACGTGGATGCATCCAAGGTCCAAGCAGTGGCATCTTATAGACTATGTCATTGTTCGACGGCAGGATACACGGGACGTGATGATCACCAGAGCCATGCGAGGAGCTGAGTGTTGGACAGACCACCGTTTAGTGAGGGCGGTCTTCAATTTTCACATAGCCAGAGTCCAACGCAGGAAGCCCAAGGCTGCTCGATCAAAATTCAATATCTCAAAACTGCAGAACCCTCTCGTAAAAGAGAAATTCCAAACTCACCTAGATGAGACTCTGACTGCTCAGGGACCGCTGACTGGAGACCCAACAGAACAATGGAACCAGTTCAAACAGACGGTGACAGAGTCAGCCAAAGCCACTCTAGGCCTCAAGAAGCATGTCCACCAGGACTGGTTTGATGAAAACAATGACGACATCAACAAACTCTTAGAAGAGAGAAACACACTGCCTATATCAACTGGCAGAACGATCTATCCTCCATCTCCAAGAAGGATCGCTTCAAGCACCTCCAGAGCAAAGCCCAGAGAGAACTGCGCACAATGCAAGACAGCTGGTGGGACAGGAAAGCTGATGAGGTTCAACGATATGCCGAGCTGAATTACTCCAAAGAGTTCTTCAACTCGCTCAAGGCTGTCTACGGACCACAGAGACCCAGCACCACCCCACTCCTGTCTGCAGATGGCAAGACCCTGCTGAAAGACAAGGACAGCATCACACAACGCTGGAGGGAACATTTCTCCACCTTACTCAACAGACCGTCCACAGTCGACTCTTCAGCCTTGAACGCTATCCCGGAGAAGCCGGCCCTGGAAGAGCTTGACCTCCTACCCAGCCTCGAGGAAATCACTAAGGCAGTGAAGCAGACGAGCAGTGGTAAGGGCACCAGGCATGGACGGCATCCCAGCCGAGATGTACAAGGCAGCCGGTCCAGTGGCCCTGGACACTCTCCACGACATACTCTGCAGCGCAGCGGGGGGGGGGGAAGAAACCATGCCACATGACTTTCGAGATGCCACTGTTGTCTCCCTGTATAAAAAACAAGGGCAGCAAGTCTGACTGTGGTAACTACCGAGGCGTCTCCCTCCTCTCAGTCGCTGGGAAAATCCTTGCAAGAGTCATCTTAAACCGCCTGATCAGCGCTGTGTCAGAACCGTCACTGCCAGAGTCACAGTCTGGCTTCAGACCAGGCCGCAGCACCATCGACATGGTCTTCTCGGTGAGACAGGTCCAAGAAAAGTGTATTGAGCAGCGGATGGACCTCTACGCTGTCTTCATCGACTTAACAAAAGCCTTCGACACGGTGAACAGGGAGGCGCTGTGGGTCATACTCTCCAAGCTTGGCTGTCCGAGGAAATTCACAAAAATCATCCGCCTATTCCACGACGACATGGTTGGCCTTGTGCTTGTTGGGGGTGACAGCTCTGCTCCCTTTGAAATCTCGAACGGCGTCAAGCAGGGCTGTGTCCTTGCTCCGGTCCTGTTCAACCTGTTCTTCACGTGCGTGCTGAACCATGCCCTCGGAGATCTCGACAGAGGCATCTACATCAAGTACAGGCTGGACGGCTCTCTGTTTGACCTTCGTCGGCTGAGCGCCAAGACCCGAACAGTCGAGAGACTTGTGACTGACGCACTGTTTGCCGACGACTGTGCCCTGATGGCACACACAGAAGCGGATCTCCAGTTCATTGTCAGCAAGTTTGCGGAAGCCTCTCGGCTTTTTGGCCTCACAATCAGCCTTGGAAAAACGGAAGTGCTCTACCAACCCTCCCCAGGCCTAACAGTGCAACCTCCCCCCACCATCACCACGGAGGCACCACTCTGAAAACTGTGTCGAGCACTTCAAGTACCTCGGGAGCGTCATTTCCAGTGATGGCTCTCTTGACAGAGAAATCTCTGCCAGGATCAGCAAAGCCAGCCAAGCTCTGGCCGCCTACGTACTCGTGTGATGACCCACAAAAGCATCAAGCTCGACACAAAGATCAAGGTCTACAAAGCTGTTGTTCTCACTAGTCTCCTCTACGGCTGTGAGTCCTGGACGCTGTACCGGAAAAACACACGAAACAGCTTGAACGCTTCCACACGAGATCACTACGACGAGCGATTATGGGCATCAAGTGGCAAAGACCGAGTGACCAACCTCGAAGTCCTGGACAGAGCCGGTCTGCTCAGCATCGAAGCCATGATAATGAAGGCCCAGCTTCGCTGGACTGGACATGTCATCCGTATGGAGCCTCACAGACTGCCTCGGCAGTTGCTCTACGGAGAACTGAGGCAGGGCCAGAGACCCAGAGGCCCGCCCCAGAAAGCGCTTCAAAGACTGTGTAAAAGACAATCTGAAGCACAGCTACACGCCTGCAAAAGACCTAGAGGTTTGTGCCCAAGACAGAGCAGTATGGCGAAGTCTAACCAGGAAGGCCCAGGAAGAATTTGAAGACAACCGCCGTTGGTGAGTCTAAATATTTTCTGCCAACAGAATCGGACAAGCAAACGACAATACAACAGCAACAAACTTCAACCTCGTGGTTTTCAGTGAGCAGGACAAATAAATGTGACAAAGTCAGGAAAAAATAGGCTCAGATGCGGGAAAGATGTCTGTTTTCTGATGATCAGAAGTGAGTCTGCTGAAGGATAACAAGAAAGTGTTTGGTATCCTTAATCAAATTGTTTCTCGTTCTGTGTAAAAAAAAAATTGCTTGCTTGAAAATGGCTTTGAGATCGACACGCCCTCTCTTTGTATTGTCGTTTGTTGTTCCACTTGCTGGACAATTTCAAAATTATGTTTGTTCTTCTCTGGCTTAAGTTGTTACCTGCAGGCCCTTGGTATTTCAAACTTTTACAATTTCACTGAGAAATTGGAAAAAAAAAGGTTTCCCTCTTGTTATGGCCTGGTATAGATAGACATGACCGACTTTCGTTCCGACTTCCTTTACAGAACAAATTGCTGACTGGGATGAATCCAGGCCACTTGAGACAAAGGAAGATCTTAGACCCAGACAAACTAGCAGCAATTACCGTTGAAAGGAGATGCACGGGGAAGAAGTAGACATGCCCACTTTAAGCACCACCAAGAAGTCAGCAGTCAAGAATTTCGCCAGAAAGAAAAGGAGCAGTTTTTACCAACAGGCAAAAACGTCAGCAACAAACTTCAACCTCGTGGTTTTCAGTGAGCAGGACAAATAAATGTGACAAAGTCAGGAAAAAATAGGCTCAGATGCGGGAAAGATGTCTGTTTTCTGATGATCAGAAGTGAGTCTGCTGAAGGATAACAAGAAAGTGTTTGGTATCCTTAATCAAATTGTTTCTCGTTCTGTGTAAAAAAAAAATTGCTTGCTTGAAAATGGCTTTGAGATCGACACGCCCTCTCTTTGTATTGTCGTTTGTTGTTCCACTTGCTGGACAATTTCAAAATTATGTTTGTTCTTCTCTGGCTTAAGTTGTTACCTGCAGGCCCTTGGTATTTCAAACTTTTACAATTTCACTGAGAAATTGGGAAAAAAAAAAGGTTTCCCTCTTGTTATGGCCTGGTATAGATAGACATGACCGACTTTCGTTCCGACTTCCTTTACAGAACAAATTGCTGACAGAGCTTGGGATGAATCCAGGCCACTTGAGACAAAGGAGATCTTAGACCCAGACAACTAGCAGCAATTACCGTCAGGCTGAAAGGAGATGCACGGGAAGAAGTAGACATGCCCACTTTAAGCACCACCAAGAAGTCAGCAGTCAAGAATTTCGCCAGAAAGAAAAGGAGCAGTTACTGAGTCTCCGCTGGAAGGGAAAGGGAGGCTCAGAAAAGTGGGGGAGAGGAGATGTTTGTGAACGGAGGGGTGGGGGGGGGGCGGGGGGGGGGGTTGGGGGCGATGCAGAATGAGAGAGATAAAGATGTCGGCACCATGAAGAAAACAGTGCTGTCAGATCAGATACTGAGTGGTGAATGTAGGCAGGGTAAAGGACAAGACTTGCGAGACGGTTCGCCCATCAACGACTATTGTCAAAGTTGTACAAGATGAATAGAGACAGTGGTTGGGGTAAGGATAACTGTATCTCAACAGCCCTTAGGCAATTGATTTGCTTTAAGCTAACACACCAATCGCGTTTCTATGAATGCAAATATCATTGACCTTTTTTTTTCTATTTTCTAACCGTTTCTTTTTTCTGTTCTTTTTTAAAGTACACAGAAATGCATGGCTTGATGAATCCTTCTGACACTATAAGGAAATGAGTTTCTGGAGTTAAATGTACTGAGCTAAAATTGGGTCGCCGATTGTCAGCAATGGTATCCTTGTCGCCCATTTCATTCACTATAGTATCGTTCTGGTGGTTTCAGTGCAGTTTCAGTCAGCCTCTTTTGGAAAATCAATCCTGTTCGCTGTATCACTTGTATGAGGTAACTATTAAACCTAGTATAATCTCGCTTGAATTCCTGTTTACCAAAGTGTCAACAAATGCACACAAATACAGTGAAGAAGAGAGAGAGAGAGAGAGAGAGAGAGAGAGAGAGAGAGAGAGAGAGAGAGAGAGAGAGAGAGAGAGAGAGAGAGCACAGCAAACAAGAAGAAGGGAAAAAGACAGTAAGGCGTAAAAAGAATATGATTTTTTTTAAATCACACACACACACACACACACACACACACACACACACACACACACACACACACACACACACACACACGCACGCACGCACGCACGCACGCACACACACACACACACACACACACACACGCACACACACACACACACACACACACACACACACACACACACACACACATACACACACACACACTGTGCGCGAGTGCATGCACCTGTGCTCAGTCCAGGAAACATACGCGCTCGCACAGTAGGTCACAGCTGCAAACGTCAGTTGTAAAACTCGGAATAATTTGATCCTTTTGGATCACTACAGACAAAATGAAGCAGTAACATTTGAGACTTGTAGACTTGTACATGATATCTGTACTCTTTTATTCAATCAAGAAATGAAGATCATTGGTAATATCCAGAAAGCGGCTTGATCTTTTTCATGTAAAGTAAGAGTAACGGAACAAATGAATGTTATTGGTAAACGCAGAATATTCCCGTTTAAAGACACGTATCTATTGCAGTAGTAGTCTAGATAATCAAAATATCTTCGTATATATTTACATTATGTGGGCATTAATGACAGCGCATGTTTGATATTCAGGGTCAAATAGGAAATTTGTAACATCTAGCAACGGCATATGAAGAATCTTCATCTCAGTGTTACTATATTATCCAAAGATAAAATCGAAGCACATAACAGTAAAGAGACAGGGTATCTAGGAAGCAGAAGAATGAGTATAAAAGGGGACGATTACGTGGGAATTGACGAAAAGTAATGAAAATGTGAGGAAAACAAGAAACGAAAAAGAACAATGAGTATAATGTAGTTATGATATTATCATGGAAGCGTAAGTGGAGAAATCATAGCGGAGTACTAGGGAGATATGAAAGAATAGTGACGACAATGAGAAAGAGCACTAGGGACACAGAACATGTCTGAAAAGGAAATTAGCATAAGAGTAATGAAACATTTCAAGGACGTTTATAAAGGAACTGAACAACGATATACTGAGAAAGGGCGGCGTGGCAGTCCCGTTTGGAAGAGAAATGAAGAATTCAAGAAAGAGCAACACAGATACTGGGGAAGATCTATCCGGATATCAAAGAAGACGAAAGAAAGTTCTGTCCAGGAACGGAAAAAAAAAGAGTTAACGAAGACAAAATGCAATGATAAAAGGGTAAGGGTGGGTGGGGAGAGGGAGAGGGGTGATAAACGAATCGCGGAAAGAGCATAGGCTGACAAAACCTGCACTGGTGCACTCCAAAAGAAGACTTCAGGCAGAAAGTTGGGATGCTGATATATGTGGAAATGAAGAAGTGGTAGTGGTGCCAACAGACGGCTTAAAGTTGAAGAACTGTCTGGACTTTCTTTGGGGGCGGAGGGGGGGGGGGACAAACTCGTTTTTTCTTTTTACCTGATCAGTAATACTTTGCTTGCAGTCGCGCGTGCAAGAGCATGCACATGTTCCGTGTGTACAAATTTGCGACTGGTTGTAATCAAAAGCAGACGTAACAGGAGCATTTGTTCTCTTTAACAGCAATGTATAATCGGTCTGCTTTTTGCACTCCCAGCTCTTAGAGAACAGGGAATACTTTAGAACGGGAACTAAGAAATGCTGTGCGCGCGCGTGTGTGTGTGTGTGTGTGTGTGTGTGTGTGTTTTAGTGTCCGTCCGTCCGTCCGTCCGTGGTCAAAATGTGTTCCACCCGCTCCAGACAAAACTGCCTGGCCGATCTTTCTGAAAATTTATAGGTATGTTCATTATGGGTCACGGATGATGCCGTTACTAACGGCTATAACGGCCCATAACTGTTTTTCTTTTTTTATACAATATCTCAGAAAGCACGTGGCCGATCTTTCTGAAAATTTGTAGGTGTGTTCATTATGGGTCATGAATGATGTCCGATGTTTTAGTTTACGGTTATAGCCGTTACCAACGGCTATAACGGCTCATAACGGTGTTTCTTCTTCATGGAATATCTCAGAAAGTACGACGCCGATATTTCTGAAAATTTGTAGGTATGTTCATTATGGGTCATGGATGATGTCCGATGTTTTCATAATAGCCATTACTTTTCATGGCTTTTTTCTTTATGGACAATCTCAGAAAGTTCTTGGCCGATTTTTCTGAAAATTTGTAAGTATGTTCATTATAGGTCACAGATGATGGCCGATGTTTTATCAGAATAGCCATTACTAACGGGTTACACCAGCCCAAGACGGTTTTCCTCTTTATGGAATATCTCACGCGTATCCAGGATAATCTGGGAGTACGTTTATATGCTTTGCATCTTTTTTTTAACAATGCCAGTTCATATCGTTTGCTTTATCAATGTGAACTCATGTGTTTGCCCTGAGTAATGTTAAATGATTTTGTCACCTCAGCAATGTCAAAAATTCATTTTGATTGTCCCCCATAGCAATGTCAATTTGCTTATCATCAGTCCTGTCGATTCGGCATGTTTGTGCTCAGCAATTTCCATTTTTACATCATCAATACCAATCCCATGTCTGTTTTTTCCCAGACTGATCATTATCGATTGAATTTCTTCACGCCTAGCAAATCAATGCAAGTTGTTTGTCATAAAAAAGTGTCAAATCAGTTTGTCCTCAGGGGTGACTTGTCTGCCCACAGTAATGTTAGTACTATCAGTTATCATCAATAACAAGCATTCACTGTATGTATCCTCAGCAACGTTAGTTTTATCTGAAAATTGGTACTATTGCATGGAAGGACAAGGGAAACAGATTTTGCAGTATAGGCGTTGAAGTTTATTTTATTTTCCGAAGAATTTTGGCATCTCGATATGCCACCCACATTTGTCATTGCCCGTTTGATCAAACGTATTCCTTAATGGGGAAAATAACTCCTTACTTAATTCAAAAATAATTTATGAGCAAAACAAAAAAGCAAGCAGAAAAAAAAACAAATAACTTGAGAATGAAGTGGAGCTTTTTTGTTTATCTTGAAGTGGTTGAAAACATTATTTCTTCCTTTTTGTTTGTTTTTGTTTTGCTAGTTTTTTTGCAAACATTGTTTAACGAGAATAATTTGGTTCATTATTATTATCATACATGTGCGTATGTTTGATAATAATATTTCATTTACCTTCGACAGGTTTTACGTTTAGTGAATTATTCTGCTATAGTTTGTTAATCATGAAACATATTTATTTGTGTTAGTTTTGATTATACTCCTATTGGGGCGACTGGACAATTTCTTTCCATTTGCGAAACCTACAATGTAAACAACATACATAAGTCCAGGGAGCACACGCTTTCCCCTAACTTTTCTATTTTTCTTACACAATACAACGAGGAAATTTGGCGTGAAGGGTGTTCTTTGTAATATCTAAATGCGACCTTAATCTACCATTGATATGTGACAAGACAGATTAATAGATCGACACAATCAGGCTCGCTACTTGCTTGCATATTTGGTTGGTTGGCTGGCTGTTTTGTGGCATAGGTATCTGCCATTAATATGTGACAAGATCGATAAATAGATCAACACAATCAGGTTTGCGACTTGGTTGCATAGTTGGGTTGGTTGGCTGGCTGTTTGGCGGCATAACTAGCTGATTAATGTACGGTTATTGGATGATGGAGAGACAGACTGACTAATTGATTGACTGATCGATTGAGTGGCTGGGCAGCGTGCTGATTCGCTGATGTAGTGAGTGGTGCGTGATATTGTTTGTGCTTGATTTACGGTTCGTCAGTATTGTGTGCCACGGCAATCCTTTGAAGAAGCGTAACATTGTTTAGGGCTTTCTCAGTGACAAGAATGTATTCTGGCTCAGGCCTATAAGCGGGGATTGAAATGAGGAGCGTGGTGGTTATGTGTGTAGGCGAATAGGGCTGTTGCGTGTGTTCATCTTTCTAGTACCACAAACCAATGTCCAGTCAGACAGAATCTTATTTCTCGAGGTCCTGAATTCATTATTCAGTCGACCAGTTGTGTCCGTCGCGTGAGATATATTTCTTGAGCCTGTTGGGGTTTGCGCTGTGCTTACCTCGTACGAAGAGAGTAGCAAGACAGGGTAGGGGACTAAGTGCGAAAGAAGGATGTAGGGTGGAAAATGTGGGCATTGACAGCTGGAGGGAGAGTGATTCAGTTCCATTTGAAATACTTCGTTCATTTCACGAGAAGGCATTGCATTGCAGTATAAAACTCTTAATTTCTTCAGAGATTTCCCAGGGGGGGAGGGGTAGGCAGGTGACGAGCTGGTGTAGGGGGTAGTATGTGTGTTTTTACTCAGCGCATTATACGTTGTGATCTGTACATTTGAAAGTCGGGTTTCTGAAAAAATGCTCCACTATCGCTGTGGGTTATTTTACATATTCACATACACACACACACACACGCACACACTTTTCTTCTTCGCTGTCTGACCCAGTAAACTAGTACTCAGACCACAACCAACAATCTAATGAGAATAGGAGATAAAGGGGTAATGGGGAGCGAAAGTTCCAGCACACCAGAGACTCCAACACTGGAGTTTGGGGATTCGATTCCTAATCGATAGGATTATTCATCACCTCCTAGCTCTCTATTACTGAGGTGGGGTGAAACCTAACAGGAGCTTCAGCTCAAATTCAGTTTCATTTAGGGGGAGAGGGTGGGGGATCAGAATGTGTAGACTATTTACGCACGCGCGCGCGCGCGCGTACACACACACACACACACACACACACACACACACACACGCGCGCGCGCGCGCGCGCGCGCGCGCGCGCGCGCGCACTCTCTCTCTCTCTCTCTCTCCTCTCTCTCTCTCTCTCTCTCTCTCTCGTTCACTTACTCACACTCACACACAAACACACGCGCGCGCGCACGCACGCACGCATGCTCGCACACGCGCACACACACATACACACACACACACACACACACACACACACACACACACACACACACACACACACACATACACACGCACTCATGCACGCACCCGCGCATGCACACACGCACGCACACACGCACGCACACACACACACACACACACACACACACACACACACACACACACACACACACACACACACACACACATACATGCACGCACGCATGCACGAACATACGCACACGCACGCATGTGATCATGCGCGCGCGCGGTCGCAAGCACACAAATACACGGTGCACACATACACACTGGTGGACAACCAAAGTTGCTGTTATAAAGCTTCCTCAGAGAAGTTGCCATAGACGCGCGAGATGGGTTCAACAAAGGTGCTACTGGTGCTACTGGTCTGTACAGGTTTATCTGTTCTGTACCAGTAGGGTTGCTGGACCTTTTATTTCTAAATTGAGATGTCACTTCTGAATTATGTAACAACCCTTATTTCCTTTACTATCACACATTTTTTGTTACCCTTTACTGCTTGCGTAATGTTCTAAGGCAATAAAATGTTATATTAGTGTTACGTGTTTATGTTGACGTGATAATGTTTGTTTTCATTATCAATGTGTATTCATTTAGTAGTTATGTATCTATTGAGGTATTCATTATGTATGTATTTATTTGCTTATTTATTCATTTATGTGTATATTTATTGATTAATCATTCATTTCATTTTTTTTTTAATACTTTTTTTTGCTTTGCCATTTTCTGTGCCACACCAGGGACATTAATCCCACGCCTCGCATTCCGGCTCTTCACCCACAGCGACACCCCAGCTTGGCCTCCCACAACCTCGGCACTGGCGACCCAATGTCAAGCTATCATGAGGCAACCAGCAGAAGAGAGACACTGCACCGCCGCTCAGTCACGTTGGTGGTGTTCCGTGGGGCCTCTTCTGATGCAACATAGGCAAGGACCCCGCGCACTAAGCCTCTTTTTGTCAACAACTGTTGCGTGGTAGAGGAGTCAGCGAGAGTGAGCGTTCCCCCTCCGGAGGCCGCCAACGCGTCCCTGCAAGCATAGCCTCTTGACCATGCCAATATGGGCAACCTCAGTTCACGTACGTAAGGAGCACAGACGTGGATGGGAAATCCAAACTGATAGCACCATGGGAGCTGGGCGAGAAGGGTCACAGAACTTGAAGAGACATCTTTATGCTGGTTGATGAAAATGGGAGATCCAAACAGATATCACCATGAGAGCAGGGCAAGAAGGGTCGCAGAACTTGAAGAGACACCTTTATGCTGGTTGATGAAAATGAGATGATGGTGAAGCTGATGCTAAGGAGTTCTGTTCTGCTCCAGTCTGAGACTGCATGGCATGGATGTACCCTACCAGGCCCCAGAAACACAGACACCTGCAGTGTCAGTCCGGACATTTGAGCAACGCTCTCTGAGACGCATCCATTAAGTGGATGAAACTCGATTGTATGGTTCCAGTCTTCCCAAATGAGTCCATATCTAAATCAGTTCTGGATAGAACTCAACCACAGGCTGAAAAAGTCCACAAGTACAAATGGCTCTGATGGAAATCAAACTCAAGACCTTCCAGCTGGGAACACTTTGGGTTTAGTTGATGATTAGTATTTCTTGTGTGGTAATCTTGTATTATGTAAGTGATATTATGATGCTGCTAAACGAAGTAATGTAAATAAAACATGATTGTTAATCAGATAATCGAGATATCCTAGGTGATATTGTCACATGCTCATTTTACTAGGGTGACAGAAATACTTTTAAGTGGTTAAGAGCACAGTTTCTTTTCGAGTGTATTTCCACATGAACTATATCATCATCATCATCATCATCATCATCATCATCATCATCATCATCCCCACCCACCACCACCATCATCATGACTATATCGTCATCAACACAATTTTTTTCATCCTCATTAACACTGTCACCATCATCACCACTACTAGGCTGGCACTATAGGCTACCACAGTGTGAGGCTAAATGATTGGTCAGTCCAGGATATTCCCTGTCTTTGTCTTCAGCGATATAAAAGAAGATAGAGGTCTTGATTCCATTCAGTCCTTGACATCCAGGACCTCCTGTCTCTGTCTCTGGGAATTTCACCATTTGTCGAAGCTTGCTTGTATTAAAATATACCCCGGTATAAGCCACTCCCTGCAGGAAAGTTTCTTCTTGCCTGCAAGCAAAAGTACCGGTTTGCCGTCTTGCAATGTTATTTTAAGCATCTTCTTTATGAAACGCGTGACAACACCATCTGGAGCTGTATAATGTAGTACTTCTGGATTTTTCTTTTTCTCAAGATCTTCCATCAGTGTTCACGCTATTTACCATTTGTGACTTGCAGTGTCAAATGTTCAACGGAAAGACAATACAGGATGTGTGAGTAGACCGTCGAGCGAGATGGGACACACAACTGACAGGACGTGGTGATGAATTTCGACCTCGACGTCTTCTACGAACAGACCAAACGAATGTGACAAACAAGAACAATGACAAGACTCAGAGGAAAGCGTTTATTTTCAGTTAATCAGTAGTGACTGTGGTGAGAATTAGCTAATAAATTTTGGTGATACTCTTCATAATGCTGTCTCTTGTCATGTGTAAAATCTTCCACCTGCCACCACAGCCCATCTGTAGAATGTCGAGAGGTCAAGGCGTGCTGCTTTTATATTGTCATTTGCTCGCTCCATTCAGGCCGTTTAGAACCACAACGACTAACTGTGGTTTCAGTTCCTGTCTGCAGTCTCTCTACTTTCAAACTTGGAAAACTTGCCCTAGAAAAGTCAACAGAGCTTGTTTTCCAAACATGTTAAACTTGTCACTGGCAAGCATGCCCTGGCATAACCAAGATTCGTTCTCACCTTCCAACGTATGGAACGAATCGAGCAGAATTTAGAGGATAGCAGCACCTGGTCTAATTTCTTGCACAAAAAAAAAACAATCACTATCGCGCGGAACGAAGCTATAACGGGAAGAAGTGTACCGTCCACTTTAAGTACCCACCAAGAATTCATGTGTCAAGAAACCCATCTTGAGTAAAGAGCAGCCCGAAAAGGGGACATGTGGTCTGTTTGATTTTCTACCGGAGTGCCACCAGGGTAAGATTAGTAGAGAGGGCATGATAGGGTGAAGGTAATGGAGAGGGGTGAGGGTTGAGGGGGGGGGGGGTGAGAGTGTGAAGCATGAGGGATGAAGATGTGGGCGCCACGAAGACGCTACTATCAGACCAGTCTGAAAACAGTGAACATGCACAGAGCGGTGAAGAGGACCGGAGAAGACGGGGCTCTTGCCCCGATTGCTTGCAATGGTAGATGTCTCGCTACTTTTCTTTTTTCTCGCTGAGTGTGTCTCTGCAACTGGGCGGAAGGGATGGGCAGCTGGAGTGAGGAAGTACTCGTAGGGCCTACTACTATTGCCGTCAGAAATGGATTGGTTCGTGCCAATGCACCTTCATCACGCTGCCTCGTGTGCATGCTCATATATATAGATAGATAGATAGATAGGTAGTATAGACAGACAGACAGGCAGACAGACAGAGATAGATATACACACACGCGCGCGCGAGGCGCGCGCATATATATATATATATATATATATATATATATATATATATATATATATATATATATATATGATAGAGAGAGAGAGAGAGAGAGAATAAGAGATGGACAGACAGGTAGACAGACAGACAGAGAGACGGACAGACGGATAGATGGACTGATACATCTCTGATTTAAATCAGGAAAATGTTGCGTTGCATGCACTTATCATTGAGAAAGTTTGGGGGGGGGGGGGGGGGGGGGGGGGGGGAAACGCGGGCACTTCTGGAAACGCTAATCTTTGAGGCACGACATCTGCGCTTATGTACTGTTCAGTATATCCAGATAGCAGCTTCATCGAATGAAACGGTCGTTGAAAAATAGAACGATGCGCTTTGGAGCGTGTGAGTTTGGTCCACATAATACTTCCTTTCTAGATCAAGATTACTTTCAAATAGTTCAGATAGTTCACATTGCTGGCAAATGATTGATTTTTTTAGCAAGAATGACAGGCCATGTTAAAATCTGCAGTCAAGTGGGAAGTATGGTGCGTTTGAAGGGGAGGAGGGGGAACAATTCATGTTTTTTTTTTTAATAAGACGACTCATCGACAAGTAATTACAGTGATATCAAGGAAGAGGATAAGAGCCTATTGAGGAACAGTAACTGGATATTAAGGAACTACAAGGGAACTATCAAGGAAGACTGCACACAGATTGGGAAAAAAATTAATGACAGGACTAGAAGAAGAAACATGAAGAAAGCGGAGAAGAACATTGAAGATGTGATGTCATCATTGTTCAGGAGAACAAACGAGATAGGTGGATCAAGGGTGAAAACTGGAAACCTTCGGAAATAGAAAAAGAGAAATGAGCGCTTCAAAGGAAAAAATCAGGAAGACCGTCGGTGCGATTAACTGAACAAGAGAAACAAGAACGCAGTATTAAGAAAGAGTAACAGTCATGGTGGGAGAATAATACAAGACCAGGAAGAAAGAAGAAGAAAAAAGATTCGATCCATGGATGTGAGAAAAAAAAAAACACCCTGAAAAAGGAGATGCAGCTTCCAAGGAGGAGTAGGGTGGAAGATGGGAGGGGTAGCATAAAACGAATGCCAGGCAGATAAGAGTGCGAGAACTTGCTCTGGAAAACTACACGCAAACAGCTTGAGCCAGAGAGCTGTAAAGGTGATGTATGAAGGTGAAGAAATGAGAGCGGACCAAGCGGACGGCGAAACGGATACGGCTGTCAGGACAGACCTTTCTTCTTCAGTCACTTGTACTTCGCATCGAGTTGCATGTGCACGAGTATCCAAATGAGACACATGCACGCGTATACGTGTATGGCTGAACTCAAAGTGAAACAAATCATACTCTACTCTTAAAGAGTTGCTAACACCAGTTTCTTTACCATCAACGGTGTTTAATTTTCAGAAAGGCTCATTCTCATTGTTTGCTCTAATCGATTTCAATTTGATGTGTTTAACCACAGCAGTTTCAATTCAAACGGTAGCAGCTTCAGTAAGTCAGTTTAATTCTCTTCAGCAAAGAGAATTTCAATTGTTCCTTATCCATTGCATTAGTTTTGTCGTCGGTGATGTCGAGTCGGTTGTTCCTGGCAATGTCAGTGTAGTGCGCGCGCGCGTATGTGTGTGTGTGTGTGTGTGTGTGACATAAACATTTACGACGAAACACATTGGCTGTCTTGAATAGCAAGGGTGGTAGTTTCGGTGGTTGAATGCGTATAGTGACAAACAGACGCGACTCCAATCCGCTCTTGACAAACCACAGTCTGGGCATGTGACCAGAGGCAGACAGACAGACTGACTGGTCGGCTGGGCTGTTTGGTTGGCTGGCTGGTCGTTTGTGTGCATGACTGACTAATCGGTAAAACTTGTTGGCCGGCTATCGTGATGATTCGTTGATAGATCGGCTAGGGCGTGGCATTGCTTTCTGCCTGACTTATTAACAATCCCTTGGTTTTGTGTGTCAAAAGAATCGTCTGCAGTAGCAGTGACATCGCTTACGATGTAAACGGCGAGATTGGCTCAATCAGATCCAGCTCCACGGGTGGGGAGGGATGGGCGTGGGCGTGGCGGGTAGGATGGTGATGGTGGTGATGGTGGGGAAGGTCCATTTTTCTTCCAGCACAAATCAAGGTCCACTCAGACAGAATCTCATTTCCTGAGGTCCTGCACTCGTTCCATCTTCCAGCTGTAGAGTCACAGAAGGTCGGTCTCTTCCGCTCCACGGGAGCTGTACGGTGCCCGCCTCGAGAGAGGGCATCATCAAGATGGGGAGAGGGGGTGGAGGTGTGTTTGTACGGGGGAGGAGGGGGGGTTGAGAGGACTGGGGGGGGGCGGGGGGGATTTGTGGGAAGGGAAGAAAGAGGGTGCTGAGTGGAGAATAAGAATGAAGAATCCAGAACGTTTGGTCGCTTCAATTGCTATTTCACTCTTTGACGGGCAGAAGAGCTCCAAGAAATGCAGTTTACAAAAAAAAAGGTGTAGCCTACTCATCGAAGTAGAGGGAATCGCGTTCTATTCTATATGTTCTGTTTCTTCTTTGTTATATGTGTAAATACATTATCATCAACACACGCACCTTACATTGGAATTTCACTACCGAGGACGCATGCTTAGTTGTTTGAAATTGTGCAGGAACTACGGTAATGTAATGTAATGTAAACGATATTTACATCGCGAGAGCCCAAAAGCTCATATTACAGAAACATGATAAAATACTAGTTCTAAGTCACAGCACACACACACACACACACACACACACACACACACACACACACACACACACACGTACACACGCACGCACGCACTCACGCACGCACGCACGCACGCACGCACACACACACACACACACACACACACACACACACACACACACACACACACACACGCACACACACACACAGCACAGTCGCACAGTCGAAAAACAAAACACGCTCACGCAGACAGACACACGAGCTCGTCAAAACAAGTGGACTCGCGCACAGAGATAAGTGGATATTGGTAATCAGTCGGGGAAAAAGATGTGTCTTTAGGGAGGTTTCAACAGTCTTTAGAGTCCGTGTTACGCAGAGAAGAAGGCAGTCCATTCCACAGAGCAGGGGCCAGAGTACCATTGGACATTTGCTATTACGTTTCTCACCTAATTTGGAAAGGAATCATTTTGTGTGTGTCATTCTCCATTTTTTTTTAAATTGTACTTATTCTACGGTTGAAATCTGACACCTTTGTTAATATTATAGCTGTCAGTATTCCCACAGACTCTCTGTCTCTCTCTCTGTCTCTGTCTCTCTCTCTCTCTCTCTCTCTCTCTCTCTCTCTCTCTCTCTCTCTCTCTCTCTCTCTCTTACACACACACATTCACACACGCGCGCGTGCATGAACACACACACACACACACACACACACACACACACACACACACACACACACACACACACACACACACACACACATTTTCCATTTGCTTGGTATCACTTTAAATGAACAGACATTCAATTAAAGAACGAACGCGCTCGCACACATATACATACTCTCTCTCTCTCTCTCTCTCTCACACACACACACACACACACACACACACACACACACACACACACACACACACACACACACACACACGCACGCACACACACACACACACACACACACACACACACACACACACACACACACACACACACATAAATGAGCGCATTAACTTACTCAGAAATTTCCTGGTCGATTGTGAAACAAGAGTGTGATAAATAACACTCGGTATTGCCTGAGTCATACCCGTGTTGACAATTAATTAAAAAGACATTCTTGTAGCTCTGCACCCGTATTGCGGTGACAGTTTACTTTCGTTGGGGATACTCATCGTAAGAAGACTTGAGCTCTCTCTCTCTCTCTCTCTCTCTCTCTCTCTCTCTCTCTCTCTCTCTCTCTCTCTCTCTCTCTCTCTCTCCATACTCACACAGACACAAAAGCAGTAAAGGCACAAGAACTTGTAGCCGATTGGAAGAGGGAAGGAACATGAAAGCTTCGAGGAAAAAGAAAATCACCTTCCACCTATTACGTCACGTAGCCGGACACAGCTAACGACAAATATGTGCACTTTTTGTCATGAAATTTAATGTAAAAAAAAAAAAAAAAGCGATCGAATGCACGCTTCCTTACACCACAGCGAACATGCAAGTGTAGAATTATTCTAGGACAGAAATGAAGCTAATATGTTCCAGATCGATTTTGAAGGTGGTAGTGATGATGGTGAGGAATGTGACATTGCTTTATGCCACATCTCATGCCAAGCACAGAGAAGAAATGGATAGAAAAAAAAAATGATCCAGAGAAGATCCCAAAGGCGTGTGGCAAAAGTCGTAGAAAGACGATTCCCTCAGGAGCCAAGGGAAAGAACTTGAAATACGGGGCTTCCTTAACGAATAGTAAGAGACGTGAGCTGATGACGGATAAAACACACACACACACACACACACACACACACACACACACACACACACACACACACGTACACACGTACGCATGCACGCACGCACGCACGCACACACACACACATGACCGATGTTAGAGATGACGATAAGATGACAAAGGTACACAAGGAACAGGTATGATGTATGAACAAAAACAGTGAGTGAAGAAGAGGGGTGGACAAGGAGGAAGGAAGGAATGTCCACGAGGTAAGCAAATTGAACGACCGTAGCACACACTTCTTAGTGAATCACTGGGACAGAGGACTACTGCTACCTACTCGATCCAAAACAAAGATGGGCGTCTGAAATGGGTGCAAAGTTTGTGATGTTCAACCTGACTGATGTTATTAGGTAGGTCACTAACATTCCAGAGAGAAAAAAAAATGAATGCAAATAAGGATATCAATAAATGAAAAATATCGAATCTAAAACGACAACAAAATAAGGAAGAAACTGGAACCTGACACATCTTTAGGGGAGTGATCTGCCCCCATAGGGAAACCATGTAAAAGGAAATAATTCGATTTTTTAATTTTCTGTGCAAACTGCATTGGAAACGTAAGTCGCTATGAACTGTCTCTACTGCAAGCAAAAACAACACAAAACAAAACAAATAAGAATAACGAGCACAACTAAAAAAAAAAAACTTTCAGAAACTCAGTTTGGAAGTGGTTGTTGTAAATTTTAAGATCCGTGTTTGAAGCACCTGAAGTTATCCTTGTACATTACTGTGGATTTGCGTTTTATTTGCACGCACAGTAGACCCGATACTCTGCAAACAGAGTCAGAAATATGAATTTTATATATGCAAATGTTTGGCTGTGTGGGAGTGGAAGGAAAAAGGTGAGGATGTGTGCGTGTCTTTTTACATACAAATACACACAGTCAAGGAGTGATGTGAGTGTGTGTATGTGTGTGTGTAGTCAGCGTGCACTGTGTGGTGGTTGAGTGGGTCTTGTGGGATCATGTCGATGTGACCCAATGTCGTTGTGACCCCATGTGTCGATGTGACCCAATGTCGTTGTGACCCCATGTCGATGTGACCCAATGTCGTTGTGACCCAATGTCAATGTGACCCAATGTCGTTGTGACCCTATGTCGATGTGCAGGCTGACATTGCGGTGTTGCTCACACACTGACTGACTGAAAACAATTTATTGTCAGATTAACTCAAAGTTGTACTGACAGTTGCTCACACACACACACACACACACGCACGCACGCACGCACGCACGCACGCACGCACGCACGCACACACACACACACACACACACACACAAAAAAAAAAAAAAATCATTTTCGGCAATACAACAGCCATTTTCCCATTTACAAATTAGGGGGTGGGGGTTTGGGGTGGAGGGTAGGTGTGGATGAGTGTTGAAGTACATCATAAGTTGAACACGTCATAATCGCTGGGCTAGATTGGCGAAGAGTGCCGAAGATGTGCCTAATCTCCGGCGCGGGGCCTGGTGAAGGAAAACGCGTCATATCCGGTCACATGACTGTTCAGATTGTAAGGTTTTAGATCTTCCTTGGGATGCAGGATTTCCTCAATTACGTCAACACAACATACATGAACCCCGTCGGAAGCTTTCTGCCAGCCCTATGGAACGTATATGAACGAGGGATGGAACAACGGACAAATAACAATGCTGAAGGTAGCTGTGCTTCTTTCTACATCTATTTCCACAACGAAATTAAACCAGCATACAGTTAATATTATATATGCATGCATGTTTGCATCCATTTATGTATGTATGAATGTGTGTGTGTATGCATGCATGCATGCATGCATGTGTGTGTGTGTGTGAGAGACAAAGAGAGAGAGCGGAGAGAGAGAGAGGGAGAGAGAGAGAGGTGAGAGAGGGGGGGGGGGGGGGGGGGGGTGCTAGTAGGCCGTACTAAATGAAGTCAAAAACGTAAATAACACGATGTGTTTGCGAAACGTATTGCCCCGGTAATAAAAGTTATATGCAAGAAAAAAAGGTCACTTGAAGGTCATGCGCCCCCCCCCCCCCCCCCCCCCCCTCCCCCCGGCACAAATAGTTTGGAGGTAATAAGCAACGTTAAAGTCACAGTCAAGGTCACTGGGGGACAGCGATCCATATGAAAATGGTGCCAAGTCAAAGGGTACAAGGGATATATATGCACAACGAATTTGAAGTCTCTTGCAGATTTTAGCAAGGTTAAAGTTTGACAAAAACAAACAGACGAACAAAACAAGATGGCAAGCCATTCAAACGTGTTCCCAGCCAACGCTCATTTGACCCCTGTGACCTCGATCTTTGACCTAAACAAAATTTGATCACTTGCAAAGCTGTCTCATGTTCCTGTGCATGTTCACACCAATTGTTATGAAAATCCCTTCAGTAGTTTTTTGCGCTTGAGCGTGCGAAGGACGGACGGAATGACGGACAGACTCGTGACATTCTTCGGTTCTCATTCTCAGTCTTTGGCTGGGAACACACAATCCAAACCAACAAACAAACAGGACAAAAACAATATGCCCCCTGATCTTCGATCCGGGGTCATAACAAGCACCATTCCTTTCCATCCGTCGCAATATTGTCCCAAAATGTCATTTCAGGGGGCGGGGGGGGAGTGTGTGTGTGTGTGACTGTGTGTGTGTGTTGGGGGGGGGGGATACAAAAAAGACAGAAACCCAATGTATCCTCCGCAAGAGTGACCTAAGTCTTCTTCTTTTTGCAGCATACAATCGCGTCCTGAACGAAGTAGTGCAGGTCCGCCACCCGTCGTTGTGGACGTTTGTTCGTCACCTGAAAGACATTCAGGCTAATGCAGAGAATAAAATCACGGCAGCAGTGCAAGGTGTGGCGCCTCCCACGGAGAAGACAAAAGTGGAGAGACCTAGAAACACGCCTTCAGCGCCTTCGGGGGGGGCAATACGAACATGGAGCCAGGGATTTGCCGTCATTCTGGTCCGCTGTGGCTCATTTGATTTGACCTTTTTCTTCGGAAGTGAAAATGATGACCACTGTCTGATTTGCGTTTGACTTGTGTTCTTTTATACTGAATCTAAGGTCAGATTTATCATCAATGTCCCTTTCCAGTTTGATCACATATTTTCATTCTGTACAGCCTAATGTGCAGAAAGCTACTAATACAGCAACTAAAAAAGTCTAATTGTTAGATGTGGCCATTTGATTTTCACCTTCTTTCGGAAATGAAGTGATGACTGACTGGCTTGCTTCATTTAGACCGAATCCAAGGTTGAAATTATCATCAATAACTCTTTCCATTTTTATTACCCATTTTCATTCTGTTTAATGTGCAGGAATTACTAATACAGTAACTGAAAATGTCCAGCTCTTCCTCAGTGTTCAGAGAGAGAGAGAGAGAGAGAGAGAGAGAGAGAGAGAGAGAGAGAGAGATGTCCTCTTTGGGGCACATCGACATGGGGGCACAACGACATGGGGGCACAACGACATGGGGGCACAACGAAATGGGGGCACATCGACATGGGGGGCACAACGACATGGGGGCACAACGACATGGGGTCACATCGACTTGGGGCCACAACGACATGGGGGGCACAACGACATGGCTCACATCGACATGGGGGCACAACGTCATGGGGGGCACAACGACATGGGCTCACATCGACATGGGGGCACAACGACATGGGGTCACATCGACATGGGGGCACAACGACATGGGGGCACAACGACATGGGCTCACATCGACATGGGGGCACAACGTCATGGGGGCACAACGACATGGGGGCTCACAACGACATGGGGGCACAACGACATGGGGTCACATCGACATGGGGGCACAACGTCATGGGGGCACAACGACATGCGCTCACATCGACATGGGGGCACAACGACATGGGGGCACAACGACATGGGCTCACATCGACATGGGGGCACAACGAAATGGGGTCACATCGACATGGGGGCACAACGACATGGGCTCACATCGACATGGGGGCACAACGTCATGGGGTCACAACGACATGGGGTCACATCGACTTGGGGCCACAACGATCTGCCATTTGGGGCACAACGACACTGGGTCACAACGACATCGGGTCACAACGGTACGTAACCGCTCTTGTAGGAGTGTTTTGTTTATCCGTTAGTACGAGTGGTTTCGGAAATAATGAAAGATCGGTGTGTGTACGAATAGGGGAAGGCTGAAAGGGGTCGTGCTTGTATACGTATGCCGTCTGTTTGGCAGAATCAATATATGGATTGATATATAAATAATGAAGTAGAGAGAGAGAGATAGTTAGGTGATGAGCATGCGAGAGAGGACGAGATTGATGACTTGTTTTCCACGAGTTGACGATTGACTTCGTTCTCGTCATATGAGTTCCCACTGGAAAACCTTGCTAAAAGCGAAACATGCGAGTCTGTTATTTTTCTTAATCCTCTCATATATATATATATATATATATATATATGTGTGTGTGTGTGTGTGTGTGTGTATAAGAACTTAGTGGTGTAGGACACGAATGTGGGCGGATAACTAATTTCTCTGTTGCTATAGGAACGACCCGGCTAAAAAACAAATGAAATGGGGCATAGAAACGAGAAAGACAAAATAAGTCTGAACCTAGGAAGAAAATGCTAGAAATGTTAAATCCCTCACTAGTAATAATCGGAAATCATTATTAGCCATCCTCAAAAAAAAAAAAAAAAAAAACGTACGTATCGCCTGCTTCGAGGTGTTTTTTTTTTTAATGTTAGATCATCAAGGAGAGTGGTATGGTTATGTTTGTGTATCCTGGGCATCAAATGTACATATACCACAGTCTATAATTCTGTGGTATTCTCACAACCAAGGGTTAAAACTAGAATCCAACAGCACGCCGAGCAGCCATTGTACGGTAGAAAGTAAAACAAAAATAAAGCATGGTGAGCAAATAAGTTGCTGAAAAAATATTCTTATATGATTACTATGTAAACAGTATAAAATGCAGGGGTTAAAAATCTTTGAGTCTATGCGTGAGGGTCCATTTAAGGATGCAAGGGAGATCAAAAGGTGTCCAACAGTCAGAGTGGTCAGCTCTGCTGTTTTGTAATGTAAGCATTGTCAGCAGCTAAGAATTGTGCAGAGCGGCCTTTACTTGAATCACCTAAGAAAATGGTCAATGCAGTGAAATCAAAATTAAACATTAAGCGGAATAAAAGACTAAGCGTCAAATGAAAAAGGAGGGGGGATGGGGACCCCATGTGTGTGTGTGTGTGTGTGTGTGTGTGTGTGTGTGTGTGTGTGTGTGTGTGTGTGTGTGTGTTATATATATATATATATATATATATATATATGTGTGTGTGTGTGTGTGTGTGTGTGTGTGTGTGTGTGTGTGTGTGTGTGTGTGTGTGTGCGCGCGCGCGCGCCTGTGTGTGTGTGTGTGTGTGTGTGTGTGTGTGTGTGTGTGTGTGTGTGTGTGTGTGTGTGTGTGTACGTGCGCGTCTGCGTGCGTGCGTTCGTGTGTGTAAATACGATGTATTGTGGAAAGCAAGGATTTCAGTTCAAAATAGTGTGATTATTTTGATCAATATACCTGACTTTACTTAAAATGTTATAACTATGATAATCACCATGTGACACCAGTCTGTATTAATTGTATTTCATTGTTCCGTCTGACTGTTCTTTGAAAAAGGTCAGCTTTTTTCGATGGATCAATGCATAAACTCTCTCCTCTCTCTCTCTCTCTCTCTCTCTCTCTCTCTCTCTCTCTCTATGTGTGTATGTCTGTCTGTCTGTGTCTGTCTGTCTGTCTGTCTCTCTCTCTCTCTCTCTCTCTCTCTCTCTCTCTCTCTCTCTCTCTCTCTCTCTCTCTCTCTCTCTCTCATCCCTCTTTCCCCCTATGCTTTCATACAATAGCTAAAGTTATATGCTACACTTTTATTTCCTCAATACAACCATACACACCAATATGCACGCAAGCGTGCACGTGCGCCGGTCTGTGTGTTAAGTTCTACTTCCGTAAAAAGACATAGAGTTCCAGATAAATTGACTGATTCACATATGCATATAGACAAATGATTTGCCTCATGTATGAATCACTGCTGCATGGACAGTCACATTGAATCAAGTTAAAAAAAAACTCTTCATCAATCTGCATCATATGTGATTGTAACCTACTCATTTTGATGACTTACTGAAAGCAAGAGGGGGTCCGATGCACAGATCTGTCTCGCTCTCTATCTATCCCAGTCTTGAAGATCGTTGTTGCTCTGCGGAAGACTACGCAAGCAGCTTCCTCCATTCCTCCTGGTTCTCAGACGTTCTAAGGCAGTTGCAGAGCGCGAGACCAGTCCCTGCACTGATGTTGTCTTGCCGTCTCTTTCTCTGTCTTCCTCTCCTCCTGCCTCCTTGCACTGTTCTTTGTAGAATGGCTGTGGAAAGTCCTGTTGATTTTTGATACATGACCATACCAGCTTATTTTCCTTTTTTTTTCCCCCTGTGGACAACAGCTGTTTGTATGGTCTAGTTGCTTGCCTTACTCTGGTCTGGACCTCCAAATTGGTAATATGGTCTTTCTA
>JADBJO010003407.1:165660-173160 GCA_016801955.1 Conus betulinus
ATGACATGGAACCCACGTGGGATTTGTAAATGGAAGCGAGAATTATGGCTCTGTCGCTGGCAGTGCGTGTTGTGACTTGCTGACTGCTGAACTGGCCTGTGAACGACAGTACATATGTGACGGCCTCCCACAAAATGATAGAAGTCGCACAGGGCTGATCGCCGCGCTGCAGGCAACAAAGAGTGGTGGGGGTCGTTTGGGGGTAAAATGAGAGAGTTTTGCACCAGCACATAGGAAAACCATTGAAGCATATCATGTTTCACTCATTTTACCTAAATTAAAGCTAGAAATGTGATTAAATGATTTTTTTTTCAATCCGTGTCAACGATTAGCAGCACCGATTGCGAAAAGTTACCCATTTCAACAGATAATCGAGTGCACATCCCTTGCAGAGCCCCTGGCGTGTCGCACGTCGTTCGAAAGCTCAGTGTTTCTATTTTCAGAATCTGCACATAATTTTCTAAAATAAACCAATCAGGCCTTTAGGAGGTATTCAAAGTCGAACACAAAAGAAAGCCTCCCAACCAATCAGCAATCAAATACTGAAATGGCCCTAGTAACTCGATCACCTGTTAGCAGCAGAGACGCTGCCTTTCACTGGCCACAGCTCAAAGGAATCTATTGCGTTTTGCCTTCAGCTTCGCTTCACTCGAAAAATCATCATCATGGATCGACGTATTGCAACGCTGTTAAATTCATCAAAATCAGGAAATATTTTCGATTTATGAAGGCCAGGGAATTCGTGGCCAGATAAACGAATACTTCGCCATCAGCAATAGCAATGAAAAGGAATATTCTGATTTCGATTCCAACGAAGAAACTGACAGTGAAGCTGACGAAGGGATTTCCCCATCGACTTCGACCGGCACGTGTCGTGTCAGTCTGTTGGACTTGAAATCGAAGATGAAAAAGAAAATGCGGAGCCAGTGGGGCGAATTGCAGAAAGTGCAGATCTGTCAGGTATGAACTGCAATGGGCAGCCTCTACAAGATCTACAAATGGCAGAACAGTTTTCCCTGAACTGCATGCAGATCAATTGCATTCCAGCTGCTGATGACCAACATAATAGATGTGTGTGTGTGTGTGTGTGTGTGTGTGTGTGTGTGTGTGTGTGTGTGTGTGATGATGAGAGAGAGCACTGGATTTGAACGTCGGGATAGTGCGTGTGTGTGTGTGTGTGTGTGTGTGTGTGTGTGTGTGTGTGTGTGATTTATTTAAGGTCTTTCCACTAATCGTGATATTAGACGATACGTGTGTGTGTGCGCGCGCGCGCGCGCATGCGTGTTGTGTCTGTGTGTGTGTATGAGGACAAGAGAGATTTGGTGTGTCCCCAACCAGGCAACTGAAATGGAAGAAGAAAGAATAATGCACAAGCATTTGTTTCTGATAAGATATGTTGTGCTGGTTATGAATATATGCTGTTTTTATCATAGGATCCCATGAATTGTGAGTCTGGTATGTGTTAATGCACAGTGCAAGGGTGCCTTTTTTCCCTCCAAGAACCCATTTTTTGTTCTTTAACTGGGGCAAAATGAAAACTAGAAAATACATATTAATTCAATCAGTTGTGGTTAGTGCATCTGTGCTAAGACAACATTAAAAACAAAAGTATTTATCAAATAAAAGAAATCAGATTTTTTTTTCATTTTTAGCACCTAAACAGCCATTGAATACACCAATTCCTATCTGACTGTGGATAAAATTCAATTATTAAAGTGTATGCAATGATCATTTTGATGGATTCACACATTTTTCATACGTTTATAGCAAAAATTAAACCTTGGTTGCTAAGGAAAAATGGTTGGAGAAATTAGGGAAATTTTAAGCCATTTTTCTTAAAATGACTACCGTGCTAATGGGGTAATTTGAAGGGTCATAACTTTTTCATTTTTTTAACATACAGAAACTCTTTATATATCATTGGAAAGTCTTTTTCTCCTCTTTCTGTTGATATACATATCTCACTAAGTTCAAAATTCGACTTATCTGTCATTTTGTGGGAGTTGGTCACATATCAGCCGTTGAACATGGTTTTAAACTTGCTGAATGGTCGATTAAATAATGAGATCTTCAATACTTGCGAATGCAGTAAAGCGAAGCAGGGATGTGTTCTAAGCCCTACGTGGACTGAATGTTTATTAACCAGCTAATAGATCATGTGAGTGAGAGAGGGTAGTACGGCTTCAATGACCGCCAGACTTTGTCAAAATAACGTTTGTCTGCTCAATGCTGATACTGTTGTTTAAAAAAACAAACAAACAAACAAGATGGGATTTACCAAAACAATTCAACATGTCAACGTACCCTTCTCCTTCCCCACACCTCACCCTCTCTCACTTTTCATGGTAAAAAAAATGCTTGTGAACAAATGTATTTTATTTTGGAAGGCGTAAACGTGCTGGGATCATAATCTTGCCTACGAAAAGTGACTTGCAGGGGCTGGACGTGAGTTGCTGAAAAAAAAAGTGAGCGGTCATGAAAGTGACGGCCAATGGAGCGCACTCTGCTGCAGACTGATGTGGTACTACGGAACCATCAATAACGTTATTGCAGCTGGGCACTCGGACGTTCTACACCCCATCTTGTCAGTTCTAACAAATACAAATTGGGGTCCCCCCCCCTCTCTCTCTCTCTCTCTCTCTCTCTCTCTCTCTCTGCGCACCCGTGCGCGCGCGCGCGCGCGCGCGCGTGGGTGTGTGTGTGTGTGTGTGTGTGTGTGTGTGTGTGTGTGCGCGCGCGAGAGAGAGAGAGAGAGAGAAAGAGAGATAGAGAGAGAGAGAGAGAGAGAGAGAGAGAGAGAAGAGAGAGAGAGAGAGAGACCCACCGATGGAGACACTGCACTGCAACCGAGTCACTTTGGTGGTGTTCCCTGGCGCCTGTTCTGATCCAACATACGCAAGACACCACCTCCTAGGCCCCTACTGACGACAATAATGCTTAGCTGCGGAGCCGGCGTGAGTGAGCTCTCCCTACAGACAGCGTCACCACGTCCGTCCAACGACAGCCCCCATAGACTGGCCGATACCGGTGACCCCAATGGAAGCCCAATCAAGGCCACAGACATGGAGAGGACATCGAAAACCGAGGTCACCATGACAGCAGGACACGAAGGGCCACAGAATGTGGGGGCTTTTTTTTTTATGCTGATAGATGAGAATGAGGATGATGAAAATGATGCCACGGATTTCCACCATTCTGGTCTGAGAGACTGCATGACAGGGCTGTACTCTACGCTTACTTTCATGATACATCCTGGATTAAACAAGACTGTGTGGTCACAGTCTTCCCAGTTGAGCCCATAGCGAACTCAACTCTGGGTAGGAGCCGGTCGGATCAGAAAAATCCCACATGGTTCTGGTAGGAATCGAACCCACGAACTCTCAGCCGGGAGTCCGCGACGATAACCACTTCGCCAGGTGGCTGGGTGACACTGATTTTTTTTCATTATTCAGACAGCACTTGAGCCCTATAGACAAGGGGGAAAGCAGTCGTATTCACCGAGATAAAAAGCTGAAATTTCATATGAACACACGCTTATTCGAACACATTTCTCCACCGTTCTTTCTTTCCCACCCCGCTCCCTTCATCTTCCCTCTCCCCCCCCCTGCCCTCCCCCTCCCCCCCCCCCCCCCACACACACACACACATTGGATCTTTGGATCGATTAGAGAGAGAGAGAGAGAGGGGGGGGGAGAGAGAGAGGCTCAGAATGACAACCGTTCTAACTGGAAATTCGAATGGAGAACACTCTGAAAATGATAATTCGATTGTCCGGATGAAGTCTGGTAAGGAGAAAATGTGTCGACTAATCGGATTAAGCATGATGTGAACGTCGTTGACAGCGCTCTGTTCTGTCCGACGTAGGAGATATGATCGCCTCAGGAAACTTATTTTCATCGTAAATGTTATTGTATTGATATGTATCATGTTAGTTCCAGTTGGACAGTTCCAGCGTCACAGCTCCTTTCTCTGTATAAAATCAAGACTTCTCTACTCTGGTAGAGTGCATGACCATTGTACAGCGCCTCGATAGATGGATGGATATATAGATAGATAGAGATAGATAGATAGATATGATAGATAGATAGATAGATAGATAGATATGTACATAGAGACATACATAGAGAGATAACGATATACACAACAGATTAGATAGTATAGATATAGACAACATGAAGGTTGATTTCAACAATCGGATTTTTGATGAGACAGCAACAGCAAATCATGAAGGTTGTTTTTCCGTCGATCTTGTTTTATCAGAAACTGCAGTAAAAGGGTTCTTGATGTCCTCAACCGATAAATCTAGGTTACATAACAGAAAGAACTACTGATACTGTTTCTTATATCAAACAATTTATTGCTCTCCAGATGGAGATCCTGTCTTTCCCAGAGGAAATGAGGGTTTTTTTATTTCGAGCTGCTTGCTCAGTTCAGTGGAATTATCTGATTTTGTTGTATCTTGATTTTTTGTCTGTGTCTGTTGACTGCATTTGATTTTCACGAATATGATTAATAGCTGCATTGATTTTGTCACTAAGCCTTAGTGGTTCATTACATATTTTAATTCGCTTGTTTTTAGATGGCGCCTGCCTGTCAAAAAAAAAAAAATGCAAACTGGGTTGTACTATGCGGCAAGAGCTTTGTCGGGATCATTATGTTGATAAACGTCCAAGAAACGGTTACAACATAATAAATTAAAAAGAATTCTTCTGCATAAGAAACAGCTGTGTTTGCATACATGATTTTGTTTTAATATCTCTTTTTGATCACTTTAAGTAAACCAGAAGATTACGAGAGAGAGAGAGAGAGGGAGAGAGGGAGAGAGAGAGAGAGAGAGAGAGAGAGAGAGAGAGGAGAAGGCGAGAGAGAGAGGAGGAGAGAGAGAGAGGAGGGAACGTGGTAGATAGGAGCGGAGCGAGAGAAGAGAAGAGGACGAAAGCCACGTGGTAGGTGGAGAGACGGAGTGGGGAAGAGGGGAATGCCACCACGGACCTCACTCCAGGCTTATGACGGCCACACTCCAAAATGCTACACGCCACACTCCGTCCCTTACACGTCCACCTAACGACTGGAGAAAAACGAAAAAGGCAAATGAAAAGGAAGAAGATTGACAGGTGGATGGAGACAGAGAGACCAAGAGGGAGACGGACAAACAGAGAGACAGAGAGAGAGATGGAGAGAGCGAGACGGTGACAGAGAAGAAGAAGAAGAAAAAAGAAGAGCAACAGCAACAACAACAACAACAACACAAGGGACAGAGAAGAGAGAGAGAAAGACAGACAGACAGACAGACAGACAGACAGACAGACAGACAGAAATAAGTGTCAGGGAGGAGAAGAAGGGTGGAGGGGTGGCTCAGACGGACTTAGCCCTGATTGGAAAATTAAGTGTAATGGACCAACTCAGAGAAATGATCAGCTGGTTGTCTGGCTCATGTCTTGCAAGGACCGACGAGTGGACTGATCGAATCAAGCATGACGGAAACATCGCTGCCAGCAGCCGTCTGTGCTTTTAACGAACCAAATGCAACCACCTCCGGAAAGAAAACCAATGTTCAAACTTAAGGTAATTCCAGTGTAAACGTTATTGTATTGTTTTATCATGTGCTATCATCACGTATTGTCTCATTCTGTCCTCACAACAGATTTCTCGGTGCGAAATCCAAATTGCCCTACCCAGGCAGAGAACGCCACAAAGATATAGCGCCTCTTATTTCTGTAATTTTTATTTGCTTATTTGTTTATTCCTTTTTTTAACCATATTTTAAACAGATTAGTTCTGGTCCCGCCAAAGATTCCTTTACTAATGCGAATTACGTTCTACACTGATTTTGGTGTATCCTCATGTCTGAAAAACAATCACACAGAAAACGTCGATAATTATCAACGGTCTGGTAAAATTTCAACCACAGCACGAAGATTGTCTCTCTTCCATAGAAAGTACATCAACAATTTGCAACCGTTTCCATTTTTCTAAAAGGTGCTGTGAGCTACAAAGCCCAATCAAAATGGTTAACGTTCGCTTTGTGACCAAATAAAAACTGCATAAAGTGAGCATCATTTCGAAGTCTAAGAGTTTAAACTTAAGTTGAGTGAAAACTAGCTTTCTCCCTTTCTGGATCCGTTTTTAAAGCAGGTACTCTTTTTTTTTAAACCCGCCTTCTTTATGAGACTTAAACAGCTTAAATCAGCAAAATTTGGTCCAAAAGAAGGCAATGGGTTCTTGTGCTTTAAACGTGCCCACAAAAAAGCACAGCTAAAATTCTTGTCTTCACTACGTCCTATATTGTGCACATATTCTTTGATCAGAGCACACACACACATACACACACGTACACACACACACACACACACACACGCGCGCGCGCGCGCGCCGACGCGCACCGACGCATGCACGTGTATGCACGCACACACACACACACACACACACACACACACACACACACACCTACGAGCGCACTCACGTACACACACAGATAGATAGATAGATAGACAGACAGACGGACAGATAGATAGATAGATAGATAGATAGATAGATAGATAGATAGATAGAGTTGTGTGTGTTTGTGTGTGTGTGTGTGTGTGTGTGTGTGTGTGTGTGTGTGGACATGCCTGTGGGTGTCCCCCATATCATTGTCGCAGCAGCAGCGTGCTTGTTTCTGATGACAACCTATAATGTCGTATACTTACTGGGCGGGGAGACACAAAAAAAAGTATCACTGACGACCTATCAACGAGAACACCAGTCTTCCATCACCACAAACTGGAAGTCCACCATCATTCCACCAGTCCACCATTATTCCACCAGTCCACCATTATTCATTGTCTTCCCGACCTTGTTCTCGTCCTCTCTTTAATCTCTGTTCCTTCTCCCCTCCACCACCCCCCCCCCCCCCCCCCCCACACACACACACACACTGTTGATGGTGGTGTTTTTTCTATATTATATTTCCTATTTCATTGTTTTTTGTTGTTAAAGCTGTTTGTTTCCGTATCCATGTCTTGACTTTTCTTGTCTTCATTGTTAATTAATGTTGTTGTTGTAGCTTTTGTTTGTTTGTTTTTTATATGCTTGCTAGCTTTTTTTCCCGTCCATTACTCTTTTTGCCCATACATACACGAGACAATTTCTTCTTGCCAAATAATGAGAGAAGAAAGGGTGACTTCATCTTTTTGATTATGATTCTCCTGCCACACCCTCTCTCTCTCTCTCTCTTTGTGTCTCTGTGTCTCTCTGTCTCTGTCTCTCTCTCTCTCTCCCCCCCCCCCCCCCCCCCCCCCTTCTGTAGCCCCTCTGACCCAACCCCCCCCATATATTTCGCCTGAAAACCATCCCCCCCCCCCCCCCCCCCCCCCCCCCTAGCAACACATATGCCAGTATTCCGTCCCCCCCCCCAATCCCCCCAACCCCCCTTCTACCATCCCCCCCAAAGAATTTACCCCCCCCCCCTCAGCTCCCCTTGTGAATGCCCTTCTGACACAACATCCATATATTTCTGCC
>JADBJO010003407.1:178160-180660 GCA_016801955.1 Conus betulinus
CCCACTTAAATCGCACATAACTACTATGGGGTTCGAGCCTCTTTATAGTAGTTTCTGTTAGAAATGGTCAAAGTCAGAAATCCATTGAAACTGCATACTCGCAAGCTGTATTTTACGCCTACTATTCAGTAAACTAATTACATCCTGATTTCGAAAATTCGACATTCTTCTTTCTCAAAGAGCACAAAGTTCCCTAAAATTCCAGTGTCGGTAACACAAGTGTCTCAAGCAGTGTTTCCAAAATATGGTTTTAAACATTTGCTCTTCTTTCTCAATCAGGATTGCTCCATCCTGTGCGCACGGGCTGAGCTGAAAATGGCGCAGGACTATCAAGTTTCGCACTTCAAGTGTTAATGACCCATTGATCTTTTTTTTTTTTTTCCATTGACAAGCTCAAGTCAGTAGCTGTCACATAGACTGTTCATGTGTGTAAAACAATGAAGCACTTCAAACAATGGAGAGCGCTTCTTTCTTTCCAACATCCTGACAATTAAACTCTCTCTCTCTCTCTCTCTCTCTCTCTCTCTCTCTCTCTCTCTCTCTCTCTCTCTCTCTCTTCTTTCTATCTTTTCTCTCTCTCTCCCTTAAACTCACACACCCACACACACACACACACACACACACACACACACACACACACACACACACACACAGTCGCATCCACGCACGCGCACACTAGTGTGAAAACATGAATGCACTGCATTCACGTATGAGCACAGGACGAACAAAAAACAAAAACAACAAACAAATAAACAAAGAAAGAAATAAAGAAAGAAACAACAACAACAACAACAACAAACAACAACAGCAAACCTACAGCAGAACTATGTGTCACACTACTTCATTCGTTCTTTGCTGCTACTTGAAGTCGTTTGTGGATGCAGAGAATGGGACCTAATGAGGTCAAGTTCCAGTTCAGATTTTTTCGCAGTGATTAGTTCCTGTTGACTCGAATGCTTAAAACATACCATGAAGGACTTCCTCGGTCTGGGGATTTGTTGTTGTTGTTGTTTTTTCGCAGAAGCAGCTTACTGAACAAACAAGAAGACAGCTCCCCAAGAAATAAAAGATGTTGCAAACTTACCCTTTGCCCTGTGCCTGACACACAACAAGAACAGGAGAAAATGAACAAACTGACTGACTGAAACCATTTACTGTCAGATTAACATAGTGTTGTACTGACATTTTAAAAGGATAAAACCTAAATAAATTAATGAGAAAACGGAAATAATACAAATAACAAGGAAAAATTAGCAGGGAAACATTTTAACATTTGTACGTGGAATAATAAAATCAGGAATTGTAACAATAAACCAAGTTACACCTTAACTGTACTGAGAATCAAAATCTCTCTCTCTCTCTCTCTCTCTCTCTCTCTCTCTCTCTCTCTCTCTCTCTCTCTCTCTCAGAGGAAACAATAAAATAAAAAAAAAAAAAAAAAAAACCGCGCACACACACACACACACACACACACACACACACACACACACACACACACACACACACACTCACGCACAAATCACGCTCCCCGTTCTCCTACTCACGTGTATGCGAGCACGCACATATATCATTCAAACTCTCTTGACTCTCTCTCTCTCTCTCTCTCTCTCTCTCTCTCTCTCTCTCTCTCTCTCTCTCACACACACACACACACACACACACACACACACACACACACACACACACACACACACACACAAACCGCCCCCTCCCCTGCACACACTCAAAAACTTATCCACATAAAAGATGTAGACGTACGCAGAACATGCACTCACCTATAAACATGCCAAACTCTCTCTCTCTCTCTCTCTCTCTCTCTCTCTCTCTCTCTCTCTCTCTCTCTCTCTCTCTCTCTCTCTAGCGCGTGCACAGCCTATGCCAAGTTTCGTAAATGGAATAATGCGACCTAGTACACGTGAGAGTCGGACAGCTATGTCATGTAACAAATTCTTTGCTCTACGTGTACATCAGACCACTAAACCAAAAAAGAAACAAACAAAAAAGAAATCCGTTAGAAATATCTGCCAGAAATGAACAAACACAAATTAACATTTCTGCAATGCTGGCAAAGCCCCTCTGATTATAACATAGTGAGAGTTAAACACAGGGACAAACGGTTAAAAATACAGACAATCTCGGTTTGATTGGTTTGAAAGGAAATCCCACACGCGGCAGGGAAAAGAAAGCATCAAATAACGAATAAGTAAGGTCATTCTTCCTTTCAGGGCGAAAGAATTTCATGCCCACAAGCTGCTTATGACAACAAATTGCCTTCCAGACATGCCAGTATGGTGCACATGTACTCACCAAGGAGACATCCCACCAAACAAGATGATCCAAGCTTGCCCAAATACCCTGTACCTGGCACATGTATGCAACAAACAGTTCTCAATGCTAAAATGAAATAAAAATGAACACACAAGCAAATAAACAGAAAGCAAGCTGAAACGACAGTTTTGATCCACATTCTAAATAGAACAAAGTAAAAGGTCATGCCCTG
>JADBJO010003407.1:183160-188160 GCA_016801955.1 Conus betulinus
TTTAATGACCTGTGAGTTGACTGCAATGCGGTGACAGCCCTGATGTGGCCCTTTGCAGTTGATTGGGCTATAACCAATATTACCTTACCTAACCATGCCTGATTAGATTGGCCATAGATACCCCTCTTCATTTCCTGGACTTCTACGCAGATATGAAGGCGAAGATACGACATTACCATCTATAATTGATCATTTCGCAGATAATAAAAACAATTAATCATAAGGCAACCGAAAACATGTTACACATTTGTTTTATCTAATGTACTTACAGAAACTATAACATTAACTGAACTTTAAGCCTGACTCCCAAACTGACCCGATATGCGCCACCCATTTATCGAATTCGCGTGCAGAAAAAGCACATAAAACGAACAGTCATAAATCCCCCTTACACTTCTCCCCCTCCACTACCCCCCTCCCAGCATACACACACCACACACACACACACACACACACACACACACACACACACACACACACACACGCACGCACGCACGCACGCACGCACACACACACACACACACACACACACACACACACATACACATAAGAAATCCGAGCTTGCCCATATATACCAAACAGCTGCATGTACACACAGCAACAATTTGTTTTCTTGGGCGGAAGTTTCGTGTGTTTGTTGTGTGTGCCTCTTGACATATATACTAGGTGAATGAATGCCACCATCTGGATTATTTGAAGTGTTCCCTAAATATTTCACTATGGGAACGCAGGTTACCGGCCATGTTTATCATCTGATCGACTGTTTCTGTTTGACAATCTGTGTATAAAACTACCCTTGGTTCTAGCGTTTTAGCAGTTCTTAATGCAAGTCCAATTTGAGAATTCGCCAGCTCTACTTCATGCCCACTGTTCGGTGAACTGGTAATGTAGTGATTTCGAAAATCCAGTTTTCCTCTTTCTCTATAAAGAAGAAGTCCACAAATTATTCATTGCCTCTACTGAAAGCGTTCGAAGCAACAATTTTATTTCCAAATTAAGCTTTTGAACAGTTGCTCGTTTGTTTCAATCAAATTGTTCCGTCTTAAGCACACGGGGAAAACTGAAAATGGCAGCATTATAATGTTTCACACTGAATGAATTAATGAGCCGTTGATCTTTTTTTTTTTTTTTTTCCTTTTCCTTTGACAAGCTCACGTCAGCAGCTGTCACACAGCCTGCCCCGGTGTGTGTAAAACAATGAAGCACTTCAAATGATGGACACTCCTTTCTTTACAAAATCCAGACACCTATTCTCTCTCTCTCTCTCTCTCTCTCTCTCTCTCTCTCTCTCTCTCCTCAAGAAAACTGCGTCTATCGATGAGGCACTATCTACAGTCAGCATACCACTACCACTCCATCTCCCTCCTCCCAAGTCCTGTCCTCTCTCCCTCCCTCAAGAGACTCACAAGACGCTCACCCACCACAGGGAAATATACGTCCCAGACACGGTCCTGGCAAAACAACAGGACTGGTCTGCAACATCTGAGAAGAGACATGTCCTTTGCGTTCTCTCCTCTCCAGTCAAACCCAATAGGATGTATACAGTGCCTTGACTTATTGAGATCCCACCTCTGTCTGTGTAATAAGAGATGGACTGACAGATGTTCAAATTGAGTGGGCACAGGTGTTCCTGAGTTTGGACACTATGTAATTGTAAAGGTGGATGGGAGAGAGAAGAGGAGTAGGAGAAGGGAGAGAGAGGAGTTGGGAACGAGGAAGAGAGCGAGTGGGCACATCATCTTCCACACCAACACTAGCTCGTTGGTTTCCTCTCTCTTGTGTTTCAGTTCATAGTTGGGTCGAACCAACCACACTGACCCAGTAAAACATAAACAATAATAATCATAAACATGAGGTATTATAAAAAAAAAAAACATATACAGAAAAACAGAGTCATTCAACTAAAGCCAAGACAAGTACTGCGCACAAAATAGCTACATGCATGCACAAACAATCGAACAGCATCCAAGTAATTAACTGCCTAATTACTCAGCCAGGTAACCACGCAACCACTTCAGTCGCTCAAATAATGAAACAATCGAACAAACAGATAAAACACTCGTTTGTTAACAGGTAGCAGCCCAGACACACAGAGGAACAATCAAACTACCTTCACTGAAAGTATCTTGATCATTTGCACAGGCCGCCGTGCGGTTTCGTCACTGTGATTTAACCCTATCCTTCTCGCCAGCCGATAAAGGCAACGTTTACAAGCCAGTTTGCCTAGTGTTCGAACACAAGCAATCTGCGGGGCACGCGTTAAAGTTTATCCACTAATCACAATAGAAGACAGCAACGTCTGTAATCTATGTTTTCTGGCATCGATTTGTTGATTACTAAAAATAACATGTGTGAAAATACTGAACAACTGTTTTTTTTTTTATTTCATTCTCATTAAACACCAGCCCCTTGAATAGTGGATGGTGGAAATTTGATATATCACATTTCCACTTGATAAGAAAATGGAGTTTGTACACACAAAAAATGTAAAAACATAGAACTATTAACTTCCATTTACTAGAGTTGTTTCATGAAGACAGACCTCTATCTGCCCTCACTCTAGGTAAAACATAGCCAAAGGCAAAAACCATCAACATACCTTTATATTTACAAACACCTGGATAACAGAACCAGGATCACAGCTTTCATCACACTCTGCTCAATGAAATGATCTCAGAGCCAGAACGCTGGGAGTATATAGGCCTCCCAGCCCATTCAACGAGGTCTTTCGAGAAACTCCTTTGGCCTGAGTCACAATAGAACCACTAGAAGCGTCTGAAGTGTCTAAGATCTGGCTTCGCTGGGCTGCTCTTGAACAAACATTCTATCCCCCAGGGCCCGACAACCAGCGGGGTCAACGTCATGAGAAACAGACCCTTCAGACTCCGTACCTAGGACAAAATCCAGCAACGACTCCCACCTGGGGATATTTGCTTCTCTAAAATCTCATGTCCACCTCAACAAAGACAATACCAACCACGACTCCACGGTCTGTGTCCTCAGCCTATATAACTAGTTTCCCAGACCAAGCCATCCAGACCAGCCATGGTCAAAGGGAGGCTCAAGAGCTCCTCAGCAAAGGAAACACCAATTACGATGTGGCTGAAGTCCAATGGCTGTCTCTTCTAAACCAGTCTGTCCAGACCAGCCGTGGGCAAATTGTCTGCTGAGTGACCAGCCTCTTAACTGGCATTCCAAACTACCAGCTAGGTTGCCCCTCACTGCGAACCTATCCCCCGTTTGAGATATTAACCACTGCAAACTCTGTGCTCTCAAAAGTTGGGCAAAAGCATGCCCTTTACATAATGAATCATGTGTTCTCACGCGTCTGATGTCTTACAGAATCTTATCAAGCTTAGCCATCATGTTTTCTATCATCTAACCTGCACAAACCATGAAATCGCATGCTGTGGGACAACAATCCTCCCAAACTAGGAGTATGGAATCCAGGTGTGGCACAAGGATTTCATGGCAGAACATCCGTTGATTCTGCAGACAATGTGGAAACGTGATGACTATCTACACATCTTTCCTCACTCCTTCTCCATTATGCCCCAAAAGCAGTTCAGAGTGTGTTCACCACAATACAAAAATTATAATATTTTGTGAGTCTTACTTTAGATATTCAAAAGCAACCTCAGTCTTGAATTGCAGACATGTGGAAACTTGATGACTATCTACACATCTTTCCTCACTTCCTCTCCATTATGCCCCTTTCCATTATGCCCCCAAAGCAGTTCAGAGTGTGTTCACCACAATGCAAAAATTATAGTATTTTGCGAGTCTTACTTTAGATATTCAAAAAGCAACCTCAGTCTTGAACTTATTAACTACTATCATCATAAAAATATGGAATATGTTTGTTATCAACAAGCTAAAAGTAATAAAGCAAAAACTAGTAGCTGTCAAACTGTCAACGTGAAATACATAGCATACCATCATCCAAATATTTCCCACTTCACATCACACGGACAAATTTGTCAATCAGTTTATTTGTTTTCTAGATGCCAAACAGTTTCTAACTAAATTTTCAAACTTACCATTTTTTATGTAAATGCACTATTTAGTTTTAAGGAAACAAAAATGTCCCACGACGGGGGAGTAATTCAATTAGTGAAAAGGGCTTTTCCACCCTCAAGGCATAAAATGACAGTCTTTTGAATATTGACTATGCAAGTCATCAGATTTCCCCCACCATTCCAGGATGCAACCATGAACAGCCACTTTGATCAAGCATAGAAATACAGTGGCATACTCTGGCCCCTAGTACTTAAAGACGATAGCAACAGTTTTTTTCTTCTTTATGTGGAAGTTTGTCCATTTGAACACAAGTACAGTTGCTCTAAGCTGGTCCGATTATTGGAAAACTACCTTGGATACCCCCTGAAAGAAGTAAGCAGCAAGTATGTTCCACATCAAGGTTACAAGCATCTACTTACGTCCTCACGACATTTCACAACATAGTCAATACAGCTCAGAACTTGGCACTCCTTAACCAAAGGCCTGCGATGAGAGAGGCCAACCATCATTTGAAGGAATCTCAAACGAATAGTGAGGTAGGACTTAATACAAGAAACCAGCAAAGAGAAAATCGATAATCGATCCAGGCGAAGGCCAGACAGAGGAGGTAGATCAAAGCAGCCACACTTGCCCCACATCACTTTTATCAAAGAGCTCCCCCTGGCTAAATGCCGCGACGTCAATGAACGGTACGCTGAGCAGGCAGCTGTGTAGGGGGTGGAGGGGGGGGGGGGAGTCTCTGGACAAGTGGGGGTTTCTCTGTAAGCCGTTTCACTCAGAGCTGTGTTTCCTCAATGTCAATCATCTCCCAGAGTGCGGGTCAGGACATAAATAAAATAAACTGCATTGGTGGCAGGTCAACGAGTGACAGGACAGTGAACTACCTTATGAGGTCAGTAGCCAGTCAGGGGTTACTGTGCTGAATGCATTACTGTGCTGAGGTCTGGTTCCACAGATAATGCATTCACCTTAAAAGCTCA